>JANHGO010004802.1:8252-24209 GCA_024606505.1 Aquila spilogaster
CCCCCCCCCCCCCCCCCCCCCCCCCCCCCCCCCCCCCCCCCCCCCCCCCACGCTGTCAAAGTTCAAAGCTAAATTGTTATTTGACCATGTTGCCTCTTTTTTTTTCTTATTAATATCTGTGCCTGGTGGTTCAGCAACAGATTAGTCCAGCTGCAGCATGTGGTAGATGTGGACTTGTTTGTTTGTTTTGGTGGTTTTAGGGTTCCTGAGGAAGATCCAGAAAATACTGTGGCTGCCTGCAGTCTCCTGCAATTGTCCAGGAACACCAGCCACACACAGTACATGTGCACTGTGGACATGACTGAACTCCTGGCAGATATCAAAGTCCAGGTGGATGTTACAGAGATAGCTCATAGGCAGCATGTGATTTCCAAAGGCTTTTATATGGCAGAGAACAGTAAGTACAAAAATGGTGGATTTGATAAATGCTGTCTGACCTTATGTCTATCTGCTAGGATAGTCTGGGCAAGGAGTAGTAAGCGTGGCAACCAGTGGTGGAGGGCTGTTTGGTGTGCACTTGTTGACACAGAGCACTGTGCTCTTATTGTTGCTATTGTAAACTACAGAAACACTTATGCTTGAGGCTGAGCTTAGAGCTGGCTTGGCCCCAGCCTTTTTGTGGGGAAATTCCTTTTACCTGTGAAGCAGTAGGTGATAAATTTCCACCTTAGACCAGCCTCATACCTAGACTTTGCAAGTGTTTGCTCTTGGCTAGAATCTAAAGGGTGGAAGGAATTGCTTTAATTGCAAATGCCACAAATGTCATCACAGGAGTCCCAGGAGGTTCTTGCAGTGGACACCTGAACTAACATGACATTATTGTAGGTGGCACAAGGTGTCCCAGG
The DNA here is from genome assembly GCA_024606505.1 of Aquila spilogaster. Taxonomy (NCBI): domain Eukaryota; kingdom Metazoa; phylum Chordata; class Aves; order Accipitriformes; family Accipitridae; genus Aquila; species Aquila spilogaster. Next base: position 9,098 of record JANHGO010004802.1, read on the forward strand.
CACAATGGAGGTAGTACTTCCCCTTTGTGGGGCAATTCCTAACCATCTCTTCTGCATGACAGGAATATATAGTTGACAATCATATAGTTGACTTGGCGTAATGCTGGTGTGTTCTGAGTTGTGCAGCAAACTGTGAAGAAAAGGGGCAGTTAGCTAGGCAGACAGGTACCATGCAGGCATAAGAAAATAAACTTTACATAAGAAGTGTCATCTTTTTGACAAATGCCATAACATTTCAGGAAAGCCCCTTGCCCCCACTGACAGACTATAGATGCTGGTGCTTTTCATGTCTCCTAGATGTCTCCATAGACCTTGCAGACTAGTGCTGGAGTCTGTGCATTACTGCTTTTCAATATAAGAAAACACCCTGCAGGGGGTGCAAAAGCTTGCTTTTTAGGCACTTATGACACAGGGATTTGCACTGGGTTTATGCAGTGTTCACTAGCCTCAGCTTTTCATGATGTCTCTGTCACATTGAGGGGGATTTCCCTAACTGTGCAAGTGACCGTGACTACACAGAGTCCTCCGATGTCATGAGAAGAACAAGGTGCTCTATTCTTTACCTCTGCCAGGAGGTATTAGCCCCTTGTGCTATCTCCTGCTCCTTAGGTGATGAGGATGTTCAGAGACAGACAGAAGGCATATTCAGAGAAATGTGGGCCTGACTTCACTATGGTGCTGAGGTGTGAGGTTCTGTGTGTGGCTCAGGACTGCTCAGCCTGAAAGGCAAGAATGTTGTTGATGTCCTGTGTAGGAGGGCTCACCCCTACTGGGGCAGTTTTGCTCCCTACTCACTCTGCATTACTGATACCATGCTGGGCCACCTCTTGTCTGCAGTAATGTTATGAAGGGTAACACCATCCTGTCTTCCAGTCAAACCACAGCCTCCGTTCAATCTGACTGCTGTGTTCTCAGAAGGTTACAATATTTCCTGGGAAACCATCTACCAGAACTCTCCTTTTTACTTTTTGAATGAGGAGTTGGAATATCAGCTGCGTTATAAGAGAAGGACCGACAGTTGGGAGGTAAGTGAGATGTCGGTTTACCATCAACTAGCATGTACCAGCAAAGAGGAGGCCAGCGTGACCAGAACAGGAGTGATGGTGTGGAAGGAGGGTTTTCAAGGTTTAGAAAAGTTGTCTCTTTGCTTGTCTGGACTGAAAAGAGGCAAAACTGAAAAAAGAATTGAGAAGTACTAGACCTGTGGGGAAGGCTGATAGTTCATTTGCTTCTCGTGCTGTCCTGCATGGAAGGATCCCCCAGGGCCCCATGCATCTACTGGCCAGCCAGAGCATGGCCTTATGGAAACAACATGAAAGCAGAGGAGACTTACTTTGCAGGGCTCCTCACTGTGCAGCAGTGAGGGTAAGGTGGGAGCAGTTCTGTCCAGGCCTGAGTGTTTGGTGTTTAATCGTTCACAGACTCGGAAGACTAAAGCTGTCCATGAAGATAAACGGACACTGGTGATCCTGCCACGGGAACTCCAGATGAACACTGAGTATGAGTTCCAAGTGAGAGCCAGACCTCGAGAAGACACTGGCTACCATGGATTTTGGAGTGAATGGAGTCCTCCACTGATGTTGAAAACCAGCCCTGCTGGTACACACTACCAGCTCTCCTTGCCCTTCCAGATGCTCCAGTGTCAGAGAATGCTTCCAGAATTCTAATCAAATCTAATTAATTGGAACAAATTCTAAATAGTCTAGTAAAGACAGGCATGTTTGGCTTGCTTACTGAGTACATGAACCCCAGGCCTGGGCTGATATGTGCTGTCTGTATTGACCTTCTCGTGGTTGTGCAAAGCCTACCTTACAGCATGGCCCATGGGGAAAGAGTTTGTTGGGGCTGGCTGTAGGTTTGGGTGCCACAGCAGGAGTGCAGTCTCTAGCTTCTTTTCCAGTGTCAAATGTCCAGGGTCCTGCTTGCAGCTTTTGGAAGTGGGGGGAGATCTAGTACAGATGCCTCCACTACTGGGGCTTAGTATTGCCTTCAGCTGAGAGGAGAATGGATCCTGCTCTCAGGGCTAAGTTCCATGTCTGGACTCTGATGTTTGGCCATGCTGGGCATGGGTGTTTTGTTTGGTAGCCACTACTCTCAGTGCACAGTAAGGTATGCACAGAAGTACACTGGTGCTTGTCGTGGTGCAACAGAGGCTATGCAAATAGGGAGTCTTTGTTCAAATAGAGCAGGGCAGGATGACTGTGTCGTCAGCAGCACGTACTGAGCTCCCCTCCTCTCACTGATCTGCAGCTTGAACTGAAGCATTACATGGTGCTGTGGCAGCAGGGTCAGGATCTGTTTGCTAAGGGTTATCCGAGTTCTGGGTCTCAAAGGTGCTCCTTTCCATCACAGGTAGAGAGCAGCCAACAAACACTCATATAGTCAACACCTTTTCTTCACATGTCTCTGGCCAGCTGCACTCTGTTTTCACTTCATGGATCATCTGTGGAGGTGTTCTTAAACCAGGAGGAGTCACAAACAGCAGGGGTCTTTGTAGCAGGGAATTGTCCTGCCCCAAGCATGTTGGCTGTCAGTCTGTGGTGCACCTAGGCCATAGGGCAGCTGATGCACTGCTCCTTTCATTGATGCAGTATTCTCTGAGCATCCTCATTCAGACCTCATGTCTGGAGTGCTGGACCTCAGGTGACAGCCTCAGTGTCCCTAAGAAAGTCTGGGGTAGAAATTGAGGGTGTCTCCTCACCATCTCCTGCTTATTGACCAGGGTAGAAATGCAAGGTGAGCGTGAATGACTCTGTCTCTTTCTCCAGCAGTGACACAAACAGCAGGCATGGGATGGCTGCTGCTGTTTGGTGTTGTCGTGGCCATCACTGCCTCAATCACAACCTTTCTGGCCAAACAGCGGAGGTAAGAATGCTTCAGGAAGCTGGAGTAAATGCACCTATTCTGTCTCACTAAAGATGGGGTGTTCACGTGCAGCCTTCTTTGCATCTTGTATATCCATTCAAGGACACAGCTATGGACCCGTGAGGGCCAGCAAACTATGGTCTCCAGCTGGTGTACTGCCAAGAGTGCCTTGTTTTCTCTGGGGGTCTGCTGCCATTCAGCTGGTTTGGACAAGACAATGGCACATGGGGACTGTGCAGGGGCCACGCAGCCTCCTGGGCTGTTCTTCTGGTCCTGTTTGTGCTCTGTGATTGCCAGATGGGAGCAGTAGCCAGGGCTGGGCTGCCCTTTGCCAAAGCTGATGCAGGGCCCTCAATGAGATCTGGGGGCCTCTTTCCTTTTTTGAGTGTTACATGCCCTTGTAGAGGGATGGGGTGCATGCTGCCACAGAGGAGGGTGCTGGGCTGGTGCAGCAACAGGGCTGGCACAGCCCATGGCCACAGAAAAAGTGCATAGGGCAGAGTTCTAGCCTGTAGGTGCAGGCCATGAGCCAGCCCATCTTAAGGGGAAAAAGCATTTCCAGCACCTGGTGCTTTTCCAGGAAGGAAAAAATTGGAACCGCTTTCCTTAGTGTGAGTATTGTGCACACAAGTCCTGAGGGCTGAGGCCCCACCTCCTGTGAGGTTCACAAGAAAGGCCATTAGATGGCTCTGACAGCGCAAGGCATTCTTGGATCCTCAGTCACTTGCTAGCTTGTGAGGCTGGGCAGGCGGTTTCAGCTGCTTGAATTGGATCTGGAGATGCCTTGCTTTGCATCTGTAATGTGTGCTTAACCCCAAAGCCTTTCTCTTTTCTCTTCCAGCTTGTGGAAGAAGATGGCTTGCATCCCAGACCCCGCTGCCTTTTTCAAACCTCTTTACCTGGTGCATAATGGAGATTTCAAGGTATAAATGGCTACACAAGCGAGTGGAACACATGACAAAGTTAAACTAAAGGGTCCATCATGCTATCCTGGGCAAGGGATTCTCATCAGGGCAGTGGGAGGGGGAATCTATCTCAATGGAATGCCAAATGGCTCCAGATATAAGGACCAGAGCTCTCCAGTGTCTATTCTGTGCCACAAAGGCATTTGTCATGTTTGTGCTGCTTATTCCTTGTAGGTGCTGTCTCAGTGGGCAAGCTGAGCTCATGTGTGATCTGTGAAGCCTGGGAACCTGAAGGGAGTGGACAAAGGGATACCAGGACAATAACTGGGATTTTTCCAAAGCTCCAGTCCCATGCTGCCATCAAGGCCATGGAGCAGACTTCAGTGTAGAGCCAGATCTCTCACTCCAGCCTCTGCAGTGACATGAGCTCAACGTTAAGCCTTGTAGTTCTCTCTGAAGAGTCATTCATACAGATGATAGCTAGGTGTATCATCCTGGAAAGGTGGCTAGAGTTTTGGGGGCAATTAACTGCTGTGTGATAGTACAGTGCAGCTGCCTCACTATGAAGGAAGTGGCTTTGAGTAACTTTACCTAGCCCTCCCAAATTCTCTTCCCATTTAACACCAGTCAAATTTGCTCATCTAACAAAATGATTTGCGAAGATGGCAAAGTTTGCTGGAGTTCTCAGGGCACAAAAGTAAAAGACTATTGAGCATCCATAAATAATCATTGTATTAAGCTGAAGAGCAACTCACAATGCCATTATGATACTGTAAAATTGCTGGCATGTGAGTGCAGACATCACTGCCTCTTTCTGAACAAGTTCCTGTTGTTACAGCAGCACTGATTGGAGACACTTCAGTGTCTGCTTTTTGTTTCTGCTTTTTCTTAGACCCTCTGGGAGAGGGACACCAGCTGGGCCCTACTGATCTTCATGTACTTTCCCACTGCTGCATAGCTGATGTTTGCAATTAGGTTAAGCAAGTAGTCCTGGATGGGTGCTGTTCTAGCTGAAGCCTGCAGTGACTGTCTCCCTTCCTGCCTTCCTCTTTCAGCCCTATTATGTCTTCCCATATCTGCACCAGAGGGGTACTTGCATCCTCTTGTGAGGCAGGTGGCCCTGGTTTCTCTAAGGGAAAGGAACCAGGACCAGGTGGACTCAGTGTGGGAATTCCTGAGAGTCATGGGCTAGAGCTCACAGCAGAAGGGAAAGTACCCTGCATGCCGAGAGGGTGAAGCCATGGGGTTCTTTGTTCTGTGGAATTACATTCTCAGTAGTTTCTAGTTAGGCTGTTCAGTGCTGCTGGGAAGGGAATGAGTGTCAGTTGCTAAAGCTGAGTGAGTTTTTAATAAATTTGCAGATTAAAGCAGCAGTTGCCCGCACAGCCACAGAAAAACATGCACAGGCAGGGGGTGTCAAGAGGATGTGGTGACATCACTAACAGGTGAACAGACTCGTCATTTTTGGCTGGCAAGAAACCAATTGTTGTAGGGCTCATTCAGTTGCATCCTGCCTGCATCAAAGCAAGTGGCTAGGTTATGTGTGTGAATAATGATCAGCAAATTACAATAGTAATGCTCTGCAGACAACAGTCCTGGATTGAGTAGCAGTGAAAATGTTAGAAGAAAAGTTGAGACATGAGAAGGGAAAGCAGAAGAACATTGCTTATTCTTGTGTGTACATGGGTCTTTTGGTTCATGTTGGGTGGGAATTTGCAAAGAACTGTCAAGAGGGAATAGGAAATATTCTGCCTGCTTAATTCTAAGAAAGATTTCCTGCTGTTTCTTCAAATAGCCTTTTGCACCTGAGGTGCCTTTCTGTCCATTACAGCTTTAATTAGTTCTTTGTAGCTTAGGTTAAAAATAAATTAAAATAGTGGTGCTTCCTGCCATAATGAAGACTTTTCCATGCTCTGTGTCAGAGGGTAATAAGCTGTGTCAAGCTGTTCTCTTCCCAAATACTTTGCTCATGTCTAGTTACAGTGAGTGCAGTTTGGGACAGGAGTCTGATACAGTTAAGGCAATCTGAAGGCTGTGGCAACACCCAGCTCTCATGCAGCACTCTGTCAGAACCCTTCACAGTGTTTATGAAGCTCAGCATTGTTACCTATTTTATACACAGCAGAAAGCGGTGCACTTAGAAGAGCCTTGACACAGCTCAGCCATCAGGCAAGTGTCAGATGGAGCAGAACCAAATCTTGAATCTGTGCTGTGTCCACCCTCTGGACTGCGGAATCCTCTAGTAGGACTTACTGGCATTCACTAGTGGCACATGCCTAAAGTTTGCTGTGATCTGAGTGTCTGATTCAGTGACTTCTTCAAAAAGAACAAACTTTTACTCTGTTCTTAGATCAGAGAAACCAGAGGTGCCTTTATTCCCAGATGTGACTGAATGCAAGGGGCTTGTGATCTAGAGATAATGCATGGCACAGGGCAGAATGTAATACTAATGGTGATACAGAAGGGCAAGATTCAATGTGTGGCACTCCCTAATCATCTGAGTAAGAGTTATCTGCAGCAGGTGGTGGCTACAGCTCTTTGAAGTCCCCATTCCCTGCCTACCCCTGCTTCCTTCTCACTGTGATAGGAAAGGCTCATCTGGAGCATGGTTGCATACAGGAGATTGGGAGAAGCCTTGCCCTGACCCCCTTCCCAGGGAACTGAGGTGAGGGAAGTGACAGAGCAGGACTATGTGTGTGTTGGATGCAGATGCAGCACATAGAGCTAGAGGCTGACCATCCTTCCTGAGAGAAGTAGTGTCCAGGACAAGAGGGCAGGGGAGACTTGGTGGCTTTGGTTTGGACCTCTGGCTGATGCAGAAAGGAATGCTGCTATGGGCAGTGGTATTCTTTGCAGCACAGAGAACACTGCAAAGTCATGCAAACCTCTCAGAGCTAATTATTTTCAACTACTTGAGTCAGTTTGCCTGCAGCTGCCTGTGTCTGGTAATAACAGCATCTCATACCCTGCTATTTTGGAGGAGTCAGTGATTTTGGAGTTTGACTTTGCCTCTAAAAGCATAAGAACTTTGGTCATTTCTGTGGAACCTCAAACCTGATGATACTAACCTCTCTCTCTCCTTCCCCACCCCCCTGCCCCCGTATGTCCTTTTATGCAGAAGTGGGTTGGTGCATCCCATAAGAAAATGACCCTTGATTTATTTGAATGGGGAATAGTCCTTCCAGAAGTCCTAGAAGTTTACACCATGCGTCCTTCCAACAGCACCTCACGGGAAGAGCTGCATGAGCTGAGAAAAGATCTGCCTTGCAGGCCCTGTGTGTCTTGCCTGACTGCCCCAGGTCAGGATAGCCAGTCTCTGCTGTCTAGTGTGAACAGCAGCAGTGGGACTCAGGACCGGTCATATGGGCATTTGTCCATTGATACTGTGACTGTGGCTGATGAATTTACACCTTGTAACTGCCAGTGCAACTGTAACCGTGTGTACAGGGGACATGAGCATACCATCAAGGAAGATGATAGTGCTGGAGAAACTGGTTACCCCAAGGTTAACGTTGATGATGAAGATGGAAAGATATCCAGTGACTTGCATCTGGCTGACCTGAGCACGCAGGACAAAATACTTGCTTCAGGCTCTGTGTCCACAGACCACCTGAGGAGTACAAGTGTCCCAGCCCACCAGCAAGTAGAAAGGGCTCTAGAAGGAGGGATGGGGAGCATCCTAGAAGCCCTTTGCTTGCAGCCTAATCAGTGGGAGTTGGAAAATCCAGGTTCTCTACCTTCTCCTGATGGTGAAAGTGTTTCCTACAGTGAAGGCTCCTATGACTTCTTCCCTCACATTGCAAGGCCTGGTGATAGTTACCCTATGATCTGCGTAGACTTGGACACTATCGACAGTGGCTTTGTGGACTCAGACTGTGGGAGTCCAGTTGACTGTGAATTTGAGCAAAACAGTCAGACCAACTGTGGGTCCATCCCTCTTGAGCGGGAGGGGGAGGACTTTCCACGGAGCTACGTCAAGCAGTGGGTCTCCTGTCGTTCTGATGGCCCTGTCAATGGGACACAGACAAACTAAGGACCTAATGTTGCCTTGCAGAGTGTAGGGCCTTTTCCATACAGTGCCAGGAGCAAAGCCTTAGCAAAATTCAGAAGAGAAACAAAGTATACTTTGCGTAAGCTCTATTGCACAAAACTGAAAACTGTTAGGTCTGTAGAAATATATGCCTATTTCTATTGCCACTTATCTTGTTCATGTGTCAAACTGGATATGATTGATTTTTCTTTTTTTTTTTAAGAATCCTAGGTCAAACCCCCTTATCATGGCAGAAAAAGCAACTGTACCCTTTAGCTTATGCAGATGTGTAAATTTTTTTGAAAGTAACCTTATGAAGAGTACAAAACTTTAAATTATTTTCCCCGGTATTCTCACATGATTTGAGAGTTTGGATGTACATGGAATCTTGAAAGCATAACCCATGGCAAGTGTGTTTGTTACATTAAAGTTCCCCTACCCTTTCCAAACAACACAGATGGTGTTATTGTTCCTACTAATATTTTTGGCTCTTTAAACCCAGCTGTAATAGTTTGTTAATTTTGGAGGGTCCCAGCCCTGTCCATGGGGCATGATCAAAAACAATTCTCATATGATCATCACAGAACTGTGTGTCCAAGAGACCAAACACAACTAAGGTTTCAGAAAGACTTTGCCTTTCCAGGTGGAGTCTGCAAATGAAAAGTCTTCAAAACACACAATTCCAGAGAAACACTTGCTACCAGGGCTTTCTACTGAATCAGCATTTCTCCCAGCATTTTCCAAGCACATTAACTGAAACATTGAGCAGCTTTTAGAACTATGCAGAAATTTCAGAAATGTCCTGCCTGGATGTGCCTGCAACTCCATCTTCTGCTTTGGACCTGGTCTGCTGCAGTTAACAGGTCAGTAGCACAAAGTCTGAGCAATTTCTGCTAGCGAATAAAGACAACTATGAAACTGCTATTTACACTGTAACTGTGAATATGTTTCCATCTGACATCTCTGTATCTCTGGTTTTTTTAGGATAATTGTCTTAAGTTACTGTAATACTGATATTGAATGTGGAGACCTACATCTTGTGTAGGCATAGTGCTACTAACCCCTGGGCTGCTTGGCTCCAGAAGATCTTATAATGAGAGAACCTTTATGGTGTATGTTTCCAGTGTGGTAATAATCTGTTGTTGCTGTGATACCAATAAACTCTCTTCCCTCTGCCCCATCTCTTACCCAAGACTTTAGCCAACCCCACAGCCCCCTAAACAAGAGGGAGCACTATAATGAAGAGAAGCTGTTTCTTTCACGGGTGAGTGCTGGGAGAGTTTTTTCTATGCATCCACATCCCTGGTTTGATTGTTCAGAACAGCCAAGGTCTCTACTATGTTGCTTTTGAACCTACAGGGCTTAGCTCTGCCCATGTTGTTATTACCCCCTCAATATACCCCTAACTCGACGGCTTCCTGGGCACTGCTCCAAGATACCACTTTTTTTTGGTTCCTTCCCTTCTTATTTTCCATTTTGCTTGTCATTTTCTGTGATAAGTCGTGGGAGGTATTGTCTCTGTGTGCTTATGCACCCTCCCTGCTGTGCTGCAAGTACCCTGCATGCCCTCCATGAGGCAGCAGAGGATCGAGCTCGCTCCACTACCTTGTTGAGCTGAGCCCGCCCCGCACTGGGCTACAAGGTCTGCTTGTATGGTGCTTATGTCTATGCGAATGTGTACTGGGCAGAAGCATCGCCGATGGCCTGTAACACAGTCTTCTGCAGCTTCGTCCTGCAGCTATTTGACCTTCAGAAACTACATTGTGGAAACTGGCCCCAGGCTGCTTAAGGGAGGAGGGGAAACTTGCCTATCTTTCTAGGGCCCTTTCGCATCTCGGTTTATCACGCTTGTTTCTGTTAGCATCGTTGGCCCCAGAACTGCTGAAGGAGCTGTTTCTGTTGCTGTTATGCTATCTAGCTGCACATCTGGAGAAGGTGGTGGTTTGGTGATGTGTTGGGCTGGAAGTTGCCTCTGGTCACCCTAGGAGGCAGACTTCATGGGCAGAGAAGAGCTTGCTTTGATATGCAGCATAAGGTTATTAAAATAAGGGAGACTGTTCCCTTTGAAGTAAGCTGTAACAACTAAGCTTTTGGCCAATGAGTTGTTGATACTGTGGATGTAGAGGGTTTTGAGGTGGGTTTGGGTTTTTTTTTCTGTGGCTCCTAGCAGCAAACTGCAAATGTCCCTGACCTAGCAATATCTAATTTGGAAAAACTGTGTTTCCCCAGGAATGCCAGGGCCATTGTTAGAATTGCAAGTCCATGTTTTGTTAGTTTTTGGGAGGCCTCCCCTGCTCTCAAATAAGCTGCCTGTAAAAGGTCTCACTCCACCCTTCTGTGACCTCAGTAACCCACAGTGGCAGATTCCTGAACAGCAGGGTGAAGCACAGGAAAGAGTTACGATAATAGTGTGGTAAAGGCATTTGACATTTAAGTGCTTGGCCAAGCAGGCCTGCTTAAAAGAATAGAGTTTGCATAGGCTGCTTAAGCCCTTTACTGCAGGGGAATCTGCTTAGCCACTCCTGCCAAGCTTAGGTAACCGGGTGATCTAACCTTAGCCTACCTTGCAAAGGTGAGGTTAGTCATGCGCTGAGCAGTGAGATGAGGTAGTAAGAAGATGCCAGCAACACCACCCATGTAGACAAAGCCCTTAGATGGCTGTGGTCTGCTGCACTTTGCACAGCATTCACAACCATCAGGGGCATGATAGCAGAATTAAGATGTTGCACTGACCAGAACAGTGTCCCTTTACTGGGTGACTTGATAAGCAGAGAAGGGAGGTCAAATCTCACAGATTCTTGAGTGACAGTATGCTTGGCATACAGAAGTGGTCCTGGACTATAGTACTGACTATCTGCTCTGATAGACTAGCAATGTATTTACTAGCCAAGCATAGAACCAGGTAGACACAGAAATCCCAGTTTATCTGAGTCTATCTGAGGCTACCTCAGGCTCAAAAATGTGCATTACTGCAGAAGCCAAGGACTGCAGCACAGATAGAGCAAGTGCTGCATGTCCCTGTAGCTTCCACTGTAATGTGATGCTTCTCCTATTTACTACATTTGCCTCTATAGTGATCCAAAACCAGAGGAGATAGCAAAACATATGCATTTGGTACTGGGTTCACAGTAGGCAAGCAGTGGATGTCTATCCAAATGGAGCACTTTGAACAAAACCAACCAAACAAAAAAGAACTTCAAGGTAGATGCAACTTGAAACAAATCACCTGGTGAGAAACACTGTTCACCTGATGAAAGCTAATTGTGGGACAGGTGTAAATGGGTCCTAGAAAACATAAAACAAGGGTCTGAGGGGCCTTTAGAGCAGGAGTTCAGTTAGTGGCCTTTGGGCTGAGTGGCACTTGGGATATGGGGGAAGTATGAAAAAAGGCAACTAGTAGAGAGGTGTGATGTTCTTGTCAGAAATGCTGCTCTGTATTGTGGAATAGTAATAGGGAAGGAAACTGGGAAAAGAAGTTTGTGCTTTGCTGTTTGAGCCAAACTGCTGCTGCACTCCTGTACCGATTTTTCTGTTTGGCCATGTAGGCAGAATATGGTAAAAGCTGTGGGTCTTACATGGCTGTAGCATCTTTATGGTGACCTGCAGCAGTAGGCTGGGAAGATGCAGGGGTACAATTTGTCTCTACAGGAGACAAGATGTCTTCTGCTGCAGCAGGTGAACTCCAGGCATCTGGACAGTTCTGAGGCAGCGGGTGTTACTTGCTTAAATGACATGCTGAAGGCTGCTTGCATTTTAGGGGCTTTCTGTTTCTGCTCCTGTTCAGGATTGTTGTAACTGTAAAAAGCGTAATATACATTTAGATGGGTAACCATGGGGCCTCTTGGGAGTTGGCAGAGCCTTATTGGATGGGGAAGGCCCAAAAGCAGGTATTGAGAGAAGCACCATAACTCAACCTGTAGTACCCGTTTGGAAACGTCTGTCTCCATTTCTGCATGGCCCCTGCCTTCCTGTCTCTTGGCCCCTAAAGCTAATACTGGCAGACTGTTATTCAGTCTGTGCTTTGCCTGCTTCTCTCTTCCCCTTCTCTGGCACTAGACCCATGTCCGTGACTGACTTGATGGATCCTGGCTGTAACACTACCACTGCAGCATTGCAGCTGGGTATGGAAAGATCCGTTCCTTATACACTCTAGGATTTGGACATGGAAGCACTGCAATGCTTGTTTGCCTTTGCTTCCAGAGTTGCCCCTTTGAGTACAGTGCAGCAAGACGCTATGGAAGAAGTACAGGACAGGGCAGCTCAGGGATGCCTCAGGCATCTGAGCACAGTTGGGCAGAGGCCTTGGATGGAAGCAGTCTCATCTCACATCTAGACAGGGCTAAAAAACAGCTTTAGGTCACTTAGAGAGCTCTTCTGTTGGCCTTTTTTTATACAAGTGTTGCAAGAAGGTACTTTTATATTCAGCAAATTACTTGGCCTTTTAAATGTTAACCCTTTAACAGAAATTCCTCGGTTTCTCCATCACTAATGAGTAAGTGCAGATGCAGCTACTTTACCTCAATCTGATAATCTGAGCAGTTTTTTATTGGTTCTTGAGATTATCTTTAAAATCAGGCACAGTAAGCTCTGCTTTATTATGCCACTGCTGCTACTGCCTGATCATCAAACCACACAGCCTAAACTATCAAGGGACAGAAGCAGAACGAAAAGTGAAGTTTCCTTTGAGCTGGTAAGACAGTTTAACATATTTATGTGCTATGCCTGCCAGTAAACAATGATAGGATACATCTACTGAGCCAAGATATTGAAAAATAATTTCTTTTTACTTAAATGTGGAATTCTATGCTGTTTCTTGTATTAGGAACCCAGAACAAGAAAATCACCAGAAGGGTCTTTGCACTTCTGTTCTGCTAGCTTGCTGAGCACAAAACGACACTATTGTGTTAAGTCTGATATGGATTGTGCTGGAAAGACACACCATCTTGAACAAATGATTTTTGGGTACTCTTCTCTGATTGAAACAGGTGAATGTAAATGAATCCAGCCAAAATAGCCCTTAATATTTGGGACTTTGCAGACAAAAATCTGCTTTTTTAAATGTATGTATATATATGTGTGTGTATGAATATTGCTTTATTCCAATAGTCATCCCTTGTAGCAGCTTTTTTTCAGCCTCTGGGATCCAAGTCTGTCAAATCTAAAAGTACATAGCTGTTCATTAGCATCAAATTGTGGAAAAATGGCTCTCCAAAGATGAAGAGAGAAAAAGACTGGTTATATGGGGTTCTCTCTGATAATCTGTGCAGATGAGGAAATCCTACTACTACTTATTCTCCAGCAGTTCACATGCTGATCGTGTGAGTCTACTATGTGCACTTGACATGTTTCTGTCAGACATGTGCTTAGAGGACTAGGTATTCAGAGGTAGATAATCTATAATTAATTTTTCTTAAAGGACCTACAAAATATTTTCTTGTAGGCAGGGATGATTGAAGGAGTGCCCACAATAAACAACCACACTTAGTAGCACAATGGATCACTCTGGAGAATGTGCACTTGCGGCTAACCTTAACGGATGGAGGGATGTGCATGTTGGTACAGACACACTATTGCTGTCACTGGTTTACTTCATAGGTGTGAGTCAGTGTCCTGCCTTTCTTTAGTGCATTTTGGTGCTGCCTCTGGAAGAGGTTGAAGCAAAGGAAGGGATTATGGCCAAGGGAGGGCAGGTCATCTATTGACTAATGGCTAAGATGTAAGGAGTGGAAACAGGGTGTTCAAGGCTTCAGGTCTGCTGTGCCTGCTCCCACTGTGCACCACTTGTATCTTGCTATGGGACGGAGAGTGAGCAGACCATGTTTTGGAAAAAAATCAGAGCCTGAAGCTTCTGACTTCCTCTGAGATTTAGGTGAGCATAGCAGACCATATGAGTGAGCTGCAAGAAGAAAAATTGCACTGACAAAACAATCTATATAAAAGTTGATGGCAGAGGTGGAATAGAACCTAGGAGTCCTGGCTGTCTGCTGTGGGCTGGCATATAATATCACTACATGTATCAAAGGGTACTCAAGCATGTTGAAGAATCTTATGCACACATCTCCACATGAAATTGTTGCTTGTGCTCTTGTATGACACCTCAATTTCATGTTTTATCAGGCCTTTGTGAAGCTGATCTTGTCTGTCTTGTAGTCATCCAAAGGTCCTTTTTTGTGTTTGTCACTGAACCCATTACATTTCTCTACACAATTTTTCTATCTCCTTTTCTCTATCACATCAAACATATCTTCTTGTCCCCACTTTCAAAGTCACTGACAGCCTCTCCTTGTCCTCTTGCCATCTCTCACTTCTTTATCAAGAAGTCAACTCTCTCTATGCTTCCACTTCCCACTAGATCATCAAATCAACTCCTCCTAACCTTCCTCCATGCTGCTGCTTACATACTAAAGGTGCTGCCTACAATTGTCTTGAAGAATGAGGTTGAGGTAGCTCAAGTCTCTTCTTAAAGCTCTGCTTTGCCAAGTTGCTAAAACCCAGACGATATCTAGGCTACTCACATGCTGAGACTGTGCTGACACCTTCTTGTATTACTTTGTGTCTCAGTGGTATCTACCAAATAATTTATTTTACCCTATAAATTCTTAAAAGCAAAGGCCACCTTTATCATGTGTTCTACTGGACCCCGAATGTGGGGGTTAGCCAGAACTTTGAATATGGATTTCTGGTAATACAAACAGATACAGCAATAACAGTCGATCACTTGTCTTTCTGTTGATAAGCATTTGAGAGCATTTGGAAAACCTGTGTTGTACAAATTCTTGTTAAAATGACTTGAAATGACTTTTGGGACATGGAGGCAGCTGATGGAACCACAGGAGGGGAGGGGAAGGGCATGGCTGTAAGGCCTCATTTCCTTAAGCAGATAACAGACAGAAGAACTCTGCCCTGGAAACATACAGAAAGGATGGAAACACCATTGCAACCTGCTTGAGACCACCTGGGAACTTGATGTCACCAATCAGTTTCTGGTGCTGAACCAACACCTGGATTGGTGGCAGCATACCTGGTGTATCAGTTCAGGGCCTTCTCTCAGACATGTGGTCTCTTTCTTTCCTGCAGAGTGAAGGTGGTTCTTCTCCCTTCCTCTGACACCTCCCACACCTACAGTTTTCACAGGGCTTTTCTGCCTTCACCCACAACTCAGAAATGTTGCAGAAACTGGGTGTTAGAACAACAACAAAAAAGCATCAAGCAGCCTGGCTAGTGATTTGATTTGTCTTCCAGTCCCCAAGCTGCTGTAATAGTGCCTTTGCTGCTAGCACTGGATATAGGGCATGCCAATGAGATGTTGCCT
>JANHGO010004803.1:0-24205 GCA_024606505.1 Aquila spilogaster
CAATTTTTTGCGAGGAGGGTGGTGAAACACTGGCACAGGTTGCCCAGAGAGGCTGTAGATGCCCCATCCCTGGAAACATTCAAGGTCAGGCTGGATGGGGCTCTGAGCAACCTGGTCGAGTTGAAGATGTCCCTGCTCATTGCCGGGGGGTTGGACTAGGGGACCTTTAAAGGTCCCTTCCAACCCAAACCATTCTATGATTCTACTATATCCATGGGCCTCTGTTGTATTCCTTACCAGTTATCTCTTTCAGGCTGAAGAGTCCTAATCTAGGTAGTTCTTCCTCCTTGAGAAGGCACTCCGTACTTCTGATCCTTTTGCTTTTCTCTGCAGTTTTTCCAGTTCTGCTATATAATTTATGAGATGGAGGGATGGGGAAGCCAGAACTGTACGTGGTATTCAGGATGCAGGCATGTTACTGATATCTACAGTGTGTAATGATGTGTTCTGTTCTCTACTCTTTTTCTAACAATTTTGAACCTCTCAGTTGTGGGTGGGGAGTGTTGGGGTTTGTTGGGTTTTTTTTTCCTGTTTGGGTTTTTTTTGCCAAGACTGGCCACTGGGCTTATATTTTCAGAGACGTTCAGTGTGACCTGCAAGGTCTTGCTCCTGAATGGTAGTAGCTACCTCAACCCCGTCACCATACAGGTAGAAGAGAATTGGGTTTTTTCCTTCTGCGTATGTTACTTTACATTTATTCACAGGAAATTTCATCTGCCATTTTATCGACCACTTAGCAGCCATCACTAACAAATCTTATGGTGTGAATTTAACTATTTTTAAGTGACTTAGGTGTTTTTGTTTTGCTTTAATTATCTGAAATATGTTGCAGTATGGACAAGTAGATTTTGTTCATTTTCTTAAATGTGGAGTTATGATGGGTTACTCTCTTCCCTTGCCTGTCCCCGCGTTTCACAGCTCACTTTTATGTTTGGGGTTTTTTTTCTACCTGCATTTTAGTATGGTTTATATAGTATGGTATTTTATTATGGTTTATTATTTTTGTGATGCCTATTTTATGTTTATTAATCAGGCTTTTATGCAGATATATTTTGCAAATATTTTTTATATAACCTTCTTCATAAATTTGTCAATCTTTATACAAAAGTAAGCTCTTCCACCTGCTTTCTTCTCTTCTTTCCTTGTTTCTGACAAGCTGTTCCTTAAAATGTGGAGTATAATTTAGTTTTGCCCCAAGTATCTTTGTTTTTCATTTTTTTATCAGTTTGTGTCATCTTTCATTAGTGTCTCTTTTTAATTAAAGCTGAACATCTTCTAGTTGGTAGATCTGAGACCCACACTTTCCATTTTGTACACTTTTCTGATTTTTGCTGCTTCACCACCAATGTTAAAAGTATTTGTGAAATTATAAAAGGAAGTCTATATATTCAAAAGCTAATACTTAGACAATAAGTTCAGACTTGGGAAAACTGGAAGCGAGAGCTCATTTTGAGAGAAACTGCATGAATGTTAAGATAAATATAAATTCTTGAAAAATGGCTTTAAAATAACTGTTCTTTTCTCTCAAATAATTTGTGACTAACATAACTGGATTATGAACAATTGTCTAGCTTGCAGTTACCCTGGATTTTTTTTACTTTATGTTAGACCTTCTAGAGGTTAAAACTTAAGATTTTGTTTGTTTGTTTTGTTTGCTTTCTTTTTGGTATAGGCTTTTGGTGGGAGGGTGTTGAAGCAGGAGGGAGGGAAGTTACTTTGTTTTTCCTTCAAGAAGATCGGTTTGTCTCATAAGACATAATTTCTCTTTTCCTCTCAAAATT
The DNA here is from genome assembly GCA_024606505.1 of Aquila spilogaster. NCBI lineage: Eukaryota > Metazoa > Chordata > Aves > Accipitriformes > Accipitridae > Aquila > Aquila spilogaster. Next base: position 1,782 of record JANHGO010004803.1, read on the forward strand.
TTGACTGCCTAGAAATTACATTTGTATGTTTCAATCTAAAATTTTTCGAGATACAACAAAGTTTATGAGCAACACTGTCAGTTCAAAAGTATAACACAGCATATGAAAATCAAGCTCTTTCCTCCTGGCTTATTGTACCTTTATACTAGAATTTAACTTAGAGCTGCTTCACTGACACTTGAGCCAGTTTTCCCTCTCATGATTCTGTTGGCTCTGCAAAGCCAGCTGTTTCAGAGATATGAAACTTTTCAGGTTAGCAAACAAACATGACCTGTAAATTAAAAAATGCAAATCTGTTGTGTAAGGGGATGATATTTTAGGGTGGTTTATTCTTGGAATAGCTACTGCTAACTCTGGGTGTAACCATAAGCAATGCATTGTCAGTTATTGTATGAAACCAAATAAATGCTTGCAAAGGTTTCCGTTTACGTCTCAATTGACTTGTGTTCCAGGTACAGACGGACATTGGCGTAGATACCAAGCATCAAACGTTGCAAGGAGTAGCATTCCCCATTGCTAAAGAAGCTATTCAGGCTTTGGAGAAATTGAAAAATAAGAAACTCAATTATGTACAACTGGCAAGTATAAAATACTTTAACTATTTTTTAATAGTGAGTATAAAATATATTACCCGCACATTAAACAACGTGCATTGATGACGTACACTCAGAAATTATCATTCTGTATTAGATTAATTCAAATTTTTTTTTCCATCCTGTCATGTTCTCTGGTTTGCTTTCTGTGTATTAACTATATTCAGGTTTGCTTTGTTAACAGCAAATTGATATGAAAAACGAAACTATTATTTTGGCCAACACACTTCATACTGAACTTAAGGATTTGCCAAAAAGAATTCCAAAGGATGCTGCGCGTTACCACTTTTTCCTGTATAAGCATGCCCATGAAGGAGACTATTTGGAATCCATAGGTATGAGAAGTTTTCCCAATATGAAATTTCATTGGCTTGTTTCAAGTACTTTAGTAATTTTGAGGTGCAGAGAAAGATGTGTCATAAAAGTAATCTTGTCTGTCAGCATGAGCATAAATTTCAGAGTCATTTGGTTGTGAAACTGACTTCTGAAGAGTCCTTATGTTTAGAAAGCAGTGAGCTATCTCTTTTGATTATGAACACCCATAAATCAGTCATCATGTGAAAACATAAAGATACTGTCCGTTCTCTCATCCTCCATTTGAAATAAAACACTTGCTGAAGCAAAAAAGATCCCCAAAAGAGGTGTCACATTTTTCCCCTTTTAGACTGCGTAGTTCATTTGCAATGCCTCCCTGCTGTAAATGAGTTTATGATACCGGTTTTGATGGAGTGTAGTTATGGTCTGATTTGTGTTGTTTTTCTGCAGTTTTCATCTACTCTATGCCAGGGTATACCTGTAGTATACGAGAACGAATGCTCTACTCTAGTTGCAAAAGTCCACTGTTAGAAATTGTAGAAAGACAGTTGTGGATGCAGATAATTAGAAAGGTAAGTACACTGGCTATACTGGTATTTTCTCTATCCCTCTGTTCCCTTCTTAATATCTAACTATAACTGGCTCTGCCACCATGTTCTCTAAACAATGAAAAGTGTTGTGTAACTATTAAAGTTTGTCCTGAACAAGAAATACTTGTTGATAAAGCTCCAGATACAAAGTTAAGTCACGGAAGGCTTTCTCTGGTTCATAATTTCTACACTTTCATAGCTTTAACAAACATACCCTTGTGCATCAAGGGAGTGTTTGAGAGTACTTTGGAGGACTGTTTAGAACTAACATGATTTCTTACTAAAAGACCTGTCGTATTTTGGACCACAACACGTTGCTGTTGTTGAACACTAAATTCCTTTAAAGCCAAGGTTATTTAAGGATTTTCAAAATAATTTTAAGCTGCAGTTCTGGAACTTAAAACTGCTATCTTGGGAGTCCTTGATGGGCCAAACAAGGATTTGCAAGTAAGCTGATCTTTTCACATGATATAGATTTTACTACTATGTAATAAGTTGCTTCTCACTTCCAGAGCAGAGAACATAGGAATGGTCTATAGGAATGTGACCTATGGTTACATTCTTAACATATGTGCTGTGAATCTAGAAAAACTTTGAGGCTTGGTTTCTGTGGGGATTACATCCACCTAAAAAACAGCAGAGTTAATACTACCCATTTTTACTGAGGTGACATGAATTAAGTAGATTATGACTATGTGTTTTTATACGTAGTTATTAGAAACTTGCTTTCTACAACAAAATAAATGCACCATGTGACTTCTGAAATTCCTGTAGACCTGTTTCTGAAGCATGTACTTGTAACAGCAATACTGTGCGTGGCTGGCAGGTCTGTCAAGTGCTATGGTTGGCAGGCCATGAAGTGCTGAATGCTCACCAGAGCAGGGCCGAAGGATTTCTTTGAATTCTAAATTCCTGCAGTTCCAAACAATGGGGTTTGGCTTGAGAACAGTATTTTCTTTCCATTCAGGTTTATATGCTTAAATTTTAAAAACCAAAACAGCCCCCCTTTTTGTTCATTAACCTTATTTTGGTTTTTCCCTGGTTTGAATACCTGCTGAGTTGCAGTAGCCAGCTAATCATATAAGCTGTTTGTACTCCTCGCCTTCCATCTCAAGAGACAACAATATGTATGCACATTGCTTTTACAATTACTGTTTAAAGTACGTTTTAGTGAAAAAAATTTAATTCTTAAAATGTGGAGGTTGCGTTGGGACAATGAAAAGTTTTTATTTTAGAGGGGAAAAATAAAGAAAGGAAATTGTAGTTCTGAAAGATCCGCATGATGCTTTCTTATCTTTTATTAAGGAAGTTATTTTACAGAGGAGTAAATAAGCACTTGTTTCCACATGGAATGTGTACTCCTGGATAGTATTAACATGTACACTCTGCTAAAGCTTGGGACAGAGGAAGTTTCTTGGCATATGTACTGTGTAGTTGTGCTTATATTTCAGGAAAAATAATTAAGTTGAATCACACTTAATACTGGTAAGAGTTTAGTGGATTCTCAGAAAAAATATCCAAGATTGCTCAGGGCATTAGGCACAAGTTGGAGAATATTTCATGCTAGATTCTCAACATTATTCCATATATGGTTTTAATATAGTATTTAGAGCTTCAGCAAAATTTCAAAATGTTTTTAAACAGGTCTTTAAGATGAATAATGTAGGTGTTGGTTTTTTTCCCCAGATTGAAATAGATAATGGTGATGAGTTAACTGCTGACTTTCTTTATGAAGAGGTTCATCCAAAACAACATGCTCACAAACAAAGTTTTGCTAAACCAAAAGGTCCTGCAGGGAAGAGGGGAATACGAAGACTGATTAGAGGTCCAGCAGAGACTGAAACACCTAGTGATTAGAAACTGTTGTTTGCATTTGTTATAAAGTATTACAGTAAGAAATGAAATTCTGGCTTTTGGTAATGAACTGAAATCATTCCATTCATAGATGCTAGGGGAAAAAAAAAAGGCTGTTTTTACTCTTCTCTCTTCTGACCTCAACACTTCTTACATTGTTACAGGATTATATTTGTTGACTGTGTTTTATGACATGTGGAAGAGCTAATTATTTCAAAGCTAGAAGAGGAAAACTAAGCTAGTACTCCTTTATTTTAAATTAGAATCCATTATTTAATAGCTGTACATGTGACCATAAATTTTGCAGACTAAGATTATTAAGCCCATGTATTCTGTGGGTAAGTTGCAGCTGTATGCCTAGATAACAAACCTGTATTCTTATGAGTAGCCTATTGAAACCCATAAGGCTTTCCATGTGGGAAGAGCTGAAGGACTATGTAGCATTGTCCCAGATAAATCCTTATTTTTCCTTGTGGCTGTGATGGACAATAGTACAATAGAAGGTTTTCTTCTGATTTTGACATGATGTATTGTTGGGTTTTGTTGTTGTTTTGTTTGGCTTTTTTGTAATAGAAAAGATAAACTAAAATCAGTTATCCCTCAATTAATGTAAGCGTTCAGGAATAGCTGGGTGTTTTCCCATGCAAAAGCATAGTCATTTAAAATTTATAACTAATTGCATGGAATTGTCTTTTAAAGAAATCTGACATAAAACCACTACAGCTTTCCCAGACTTCTATACCACTCGTAAGCCTTGCATAGTAAGTACTGAATGACCAAGTAAAAGGTGATTAAAAGTGCGTGAGTTAGTATACACAGTAGATTATGGAGCTGCTTTCAAAGCAGTATGCTTAAAGTTTCTAACAAATAATTGATTATCTGTGCACTTGGATCTAAAGCTGTGCAAGTTCAGTCAAAATTGAATAGATTTGCATCATAATGGTGAGTTATTCTTGAGATCCTAGTGTGTTTGCAGTATCAACTGCAACTTTAACTTTCAAAGGATTCTGAAAATGACTTTTCCTAAATGATTGAACTTTAATAGTAACTTAAATCTGTAACAAAATCCAACTAGCTCTGGAATAACTGCTGGCAGCACCTGGTTAGGATTTTGTCTTTCCTCCCCTCTCCAGAAGTACTAAAATCAGCCAGAATAGTCTAAACTTGATTAAACCATCAGTAATGTGTTTAATAGAAAGAGAAAAAATAGATTATTTTAATAAATGGATTAAAGAAGAATTAGATGTGGAAGTCAAGTATTGGATGACCTTAAATATTTAAAATTGTGTAATGAGGCAAATACTAGTGGATAGATTATATTCCCCAGAGGGGACTTGCTTTTTAGTGTCTTGTATGTGAGTTTTGTGGGGTTTGGGTTTTTTTGTTTTGGTTTTGGGTTTTTTGTTTTTTTTTTTTTTTTTTAAAGCTACATGGGAGTTGCAAGTCTTGGTTCACTGCATATTATCATAGGTGCTGGGTGTACACATTATATAGCTGAATCACGTGTTTACCTGGTGGAAGATAGATTTTTAACCTAGTTTTGTAGGGAAATAATGCTTTGACACTACTAGTTCCTGATAAAATTTGTTTTATATATTATTTTGTTTGGAGATACTAGCTTGTTATCGATGTTTGAGATTGCACTATATAATGTGAGGATTGCAATAGTTGTTGGTTTTACTGTGGGTTTTTAGATGCAGTAGAAATTTGACACCTCACCTTGTTTCAGTTAATCTTATACACTACATCAGTCCAATTCAACAGCTCCTGATCCTCGGCTCATGTCCTGCTTGCCCTTAGCTACTGTGTTCTTGTTCTGCCTCTTGCCTTCTCCCCCCAGGGCAAGGCGCTGGTCTTTGAAGCGTTTCTTCTATATACTACCTGGCAGGCAAGCGTCATTGCTTTTTAAACATGGTTAATGTGTGTGCGCAGCTCATTGTACGCTGTAATTAAATGTATTTTTGGTTGAATTCTGAATCTTTTCAGCACACCTAATTCACTTCAGGTTTTTTGTTTTGGTTTTTTTTAAGGAAAACCTTTGAGTGTGGCAGTTAAAAATTGCTGCTAGAGGATTTTTTTGTTTGAATTTAGTATTCCTGCCCATGTGTCAGCCATACCAAGAGTGCACATACATTTTTACACTTACTTGAGCCAGTAAAACTCAACTTTTTAATACCAAGTGTTTTAAATAATGAACAGTTTGACCTGATACGGTTCTGTGCATGTTGTGTTTTGGTTGGGGTTTTTTTCCTAATCCTGCCCTAGGTAGACGAGGATAGCAGGTAGAAACCTTAATCTGGAGGATGGCGAGAGCTGGTTAAGTGATTATGCGAGGGCGTTGATAACGAGCTGCTTTAGAGTTCGGCCCAAACCAGACATTGTAAGTTACCTCACTTGAAAATACTCTGTGTGGGTGTACAAACCCCTGAGCAGCCAGCACAGCGCTGTGTCCCGAGCGTATTTCCCCCTCGCCTTTCCTCTAAAAGAGAATGGTATGAAGTCTTGCACTGCCCGCTGCCTCTCCAGGCCTCTCGTAGCTATTCTCCTGACAAAGCAATAAGAAGCATCTGATCTTTTTGCAAGATCTATCCATCACGTTTACGTCTGCGTAGTGGCCTCACGTAACACTACTACCGTTAATGAATGTTCAGAGCCAGCACAAAATGAGGGCATTAGTGGAAGTTATTCCTTTAACTGTCTCTGGTCATTTAATAATTGAAAGTGTCCGTTCAAATTGTTGTTGGCCTTCATAAAGCCCAAAAGCAATGCAGCTGCTTGCAGTTAACTCACAAGCTATTAAATAGTTAATTAACATGACAGGTAATTATTTTTGAACTGTTTATGTTGCAAGGTAGGGAGAATTAGATCTTTTAAAACACTCCTATCAGAAGTTTGTAAAACTAATCAAGGTAATAATTGCTCTATTACTTGGATAAACACTTTGATAAAGGAAACTTTTTATTTACGGTGTCTATGCATTCAATGAAAACCACCTTCAGATGCTAAAATTAACTAAGTTTATCTATTTTGTAATTTACTTTATAAATAAAGATTGATGCTTTAGATTGGTGTTGTCTGAATCGTTTCATACTCTCTTTAACAAAGATCTATAGTCTAACATCACAATGCGTAAGAGGCAGTTCCCGTGGGACTAGAAAGCGGTATAGAAAAGGTGGTTGTGGGCTGTAAGAAGGGAGGTGGGCAGAAACAGAATTCCTGGCTTTTGCTATTGGGAGAAAAATCAGTATGTTACAAACAGCTACTTTCCTGTTGCCTTCTGGAAGCAGCAGAGGCCTCCATCGCAGGATCCAAGCGTGCTCATCTCTTGAGGTTTTTATGCTTTCAGTAATAAGCCCCTTCAAAAAGTTCTTCTATCCTTTTAAAATGCTGAAGTAGTTGATTAGTAATTTAACACTTCTGTCTGTTGTGACTTGCTCAGCATGAGGTAGTATAATTAAACTACTCAAATGGTGGTGTTCCAGTAATGTTTTTTTGTCTAAACTGAAAGTAGTTTGCTTGAAACCTTCCTATTGACCTCAAAATTCAAGCTGAAAAGAACATTTAGTGGTTTGGCTTTTCTTTTAACTGTCCTGCCAACACATGCCCTTGGGGAAATCGATGATATGGCAAGTTTGCAGTTGAAAGAAGGAAATTTGAAGATTTTGGATTGAACTAGGATTTAAGAGAATATTTTTAATGCAAAAATGCAATACAGGAACAAAGGTATTCCTGTAAGAGGAGCAGGAGCAAGGTCAGAGGAGGGAATAGGCTAGGCCCCTGTGTCACCATGAATATCAGATGCAGATTTATTTGCATTTTGGTCAGCGGATGTTCAATAAAACTCCCAGCTGGCCAGCCCAAATATAAAGGTGAGGCAATTCTTCCCATTTCAATTACATGAAGTACTATGGCTGGTAAAAGCTGTGTCGGCTCAAAAGGCAACTGGACAAACTGATCAAAGAAAATTTGATAGAGGCTTAATAACTAATGAAGACCTCGCATCCTTTTCAAAGTTAATGAGCCGCAAACTGTACAAAGCCACCATACCCTAATGCAGTACCTCCACACAGGTGTCCTGTGCCTGCATTCCTTCCTCAGAAGCCATTAGTCCTGGCTGCGCAGACACCTCTGGTGTGACTCCTAACAGCCATTCTCTTACCTCCTGCGGCAGGTAGTTGTGGGGAGAGCTGCTGCCCTTTCCAAGAGGTTTCCGGAACAGCAGTTTTCTTCAGCTCCTTGGCATTTGCTCTTATCTTGCTGCATCTTTCTAGAGTCTTAGTTGGAACTGCAGTAAATCGCTCACTGGTTTTCCTTCATGCTTCCTTCTGGGGGCAACTAAATTGCTTTATGTTAGAGTTCTCCAGATCCTTAACGTGCAGAAGGTTGGCTCTTTCACCGAGGGTAGCGATCCTCGGACGCCCTCCACGGCACCTTCCCTGCCGAGACAGGCAATACGGCAGCCACACCAGCCCCGTCTCTATCCCAAGAACATCTCCCACGCGGAGCTCTCTTCACCCACCAGGAACTGTACCAAATTTTCTCTCGCCTCCAGTTCTATGGAACTAGATCATCCCTTCACTCACAAAAAAACTTGAATGACTCCAGTTACCGATTTGTGTCCTGGAAAGCTTTACTATAGTAATTAATACAACGAAGTATGGATCCTAGGATAGTTTGTTTTTGCAGGGAATAAATGAACAAGAAGTCAGCTACTCTTATCCCCTGTTAATGGCTGTAGGTGCTGACTTTACTCTATGAAGACGTCAAAAAAAAAAAAATCTTGGGGGGGGGGAGGGGAGTTCCTTCTCCTTGCACCCTGTGTACTTTTTTTTTTTTGAAAAGTTCTCACTTAAGTTAGTTAGCTTTACCTAACACCTCACACTTTCATTCCTCACCAGAATAATACAAGTTCAAAAAATATTTTGCTTTCCTTGTATGAAATGGTAGCAAAGATGCTTCGTTTCCAGTAAGGGAAAACCACTGCCAAAACTCAGGTGCCGACAGCAGCCCTGCAAAGAGTCGTGGTCTACTGTGACAGAAGAACAGGAGCTCATGTGCTTGTAGCCAAGATTCTCCTAATGCTTGGAACATCACGGCTGGTGCATAAACAAAATTGTTCTACCACACCAGCGGCGAACAGCGCTGACTGGGGAGTTACTGCAGCAAACACACTTCAGGACAACACTGTGGATGTATTTTAGCTCCAGGGAACAGTAAAAAGCAGACATGACCTAATAAGAAACCTTCACATTAACAGCTGGAGATGTTTAAAACTGAAGAATGGCTTAAGCAGATTTTATTCTGGTTTAGCTTTATAGCGGCTTTTTTCTCCACTGTACAGCTTTATTCCATGCAGTGAGGTTAGCGTAATGTCATTATTAGAAATGCAAGCAACGTAAAATGACTATTGTTGCCAAGGCCCAAAGTTTTAATAGCAATGATAACACAGCGTTTTTATTTATGTTAACAGCTTTTTACAATTTATGCTCAATAGAACTAGAAGCTGTTTAGGTGGATACCTTTTTCTAAATTAACCTATCCGTTTGGAAAGGCAATAGAGAATGAGTTAATAGCCAGACTTCTACGGATACAAATACAAGTGTTAGAAATCACATGCTTCCTACAAAGATAGAGAGATATATATATATATCCCTGAATGCAGTCAGATCATTTCTCATTGTTTCTTTTTTCTGTGATAATCATGGATTTCAAATTTAGCTGTAAGGCAGACTATTTTCCTACCCCTAAGCTGTCAAGAAAGAGTTCATGAGGTGCAAAAAAGGTTTACATGAAAATAACCTCTTTCATTTAAAATGGTAGTATTTTCATACCTACTTAGTCCAAAGTATTTGGAATCTTACCAGTCACTTTCATTCCATTTTTAGTCTGCTTTGATCTGTCAATGCTTCTATTTTAGAAAGCTTTCCATGTTGTTTTTTTAAGTATATTTTAATATTTATTTATTAATATACATACATATCTATAAATGTATGAAAGAGCTTAATTATTTGACTAAAGAAAATGCAGAACTGGTCTTAACAGAATTATTATTCTGTCCCCTATAACAAAATAAACCATCTGTATTTATAATCCATATGGAATCTTCTCCTAGCATGTAAAATACTCAAAGTAGCTAAAAGTCTTCCCAGGAACAAAAATTAAATGGTTTGTCATCATACAGAGTTCACTGGAAGAAAGCCGTATGTATTTCTGCATTTGCACAGCAAGATAATTATTTTGGTTTTTTGCTTTCAAGGATTCACAAGCAACTTAGAATATGTCTTGCAACATTTATTTGACTAAAACTAACCTTTTTAAAAAATAGTCACATTCACAAACACTACCAGTCCATTCACACTGATATGAACTCTCAAGTTAAAACACTAAAGTTTGTTTTAAATGGGTACTACTATTGTCTTTTCCCCAAAAGACAACATAAGGGCCATTTGTATCTATTAAATGTTGTCTTCAATAGAAAAAGGTTAGTACACCTGATCAAGAAAGCACTTTGCAGAAAAAAACATTCTACTCTTGTTACTGTCATACGCTTTTGCAGCTGACGTACTTGATACTTGGAAATCAAAAGAATTAAATAGATTCTAATATAGAAATGCATTTAAAAAGCTGTGGAGAAGATGCACCAGCACTGCAATTTGTCCATACAAAAAAAGTTTTCTCATGCTGAGGGCCCAGTGGCTGAGGATATGTGAAAAGGCTGCTCACTTAACAAAAGCAGCACAGTGGTGACAGGCCAACAGCACACCTTATATGCACACCAGAAAGTTCTGGAAAGCAGAAACGCTGATAATGTCACACTAAATACTAATAAAATATTTGCTAAACATTTCAAAAACTTTTGTGTATCAGAAGAAACACGTATCAAGTTTTTATCTCTTGTAGATGCTGTTGGACCTGCAAGAGAACAGATAGAAATATAAATAACTGGTACTGTAACCCCACACAGGCGCACACACGCTCAAAATAAGCCCTTTATCTGAAAGGCTACATACCATCTTTATGTCTGGCCTTCTGTTTTTTTTCTCATTCAGACACTGATGAGCAACCGAATACATTTTATGAACTGAAGGTGCATCCCAGTCACTCATCTTTTCATCAACATAATCCTCAATAGTTGCTTCCTCATCCTCAATTTCATCTTTGACACTCAGCTACAAGAGAGTTTGAACAAATGAGCAGATAGCATTGTAAGCATCTGACCATTACGTATTCCACACTAACAATTCAACACTTGCTTTTGAGTGTTCATTTCTTTTCTCAACCACTTTTTGAGACAAAGAATGATGACAATGGTTCAGCAGCATAATTATTCATCAAACCTGCAGAAACAGCCTGTGAGACTGTAAGTGGACTGTACATTTTTATTATAAATTACTTCTAATTGAGTTAACAGAAAATTGTAAAGCAATTTTCTTTAAGCTGCATCATACACATTTAACCTTCTCCCAGTTCAAGGCTCAGTTTTGTAGTATTGTCTCTTTTTTAAGAGAAGCAGCATGATCAACATAAAGTATTTAAGTTTACTTAATAACCCACAAATATGCAAGCTTAAGTGTGAATAGGGGTGTTTTTTGTCAACCTTATAAAACCTCCTTCTGTAAACTAATGCCTTCTGTCACCAGTCTCAGTGGCTGCTGTGTCTATTCTGAAGGAAACTTCTAGTCTGAAATATATTTTTAAACCTGACTGTTTTAGTCTAAAGCTCTCCAGCTCCAACACACTAGAAATGCATTACCTGTAATCACAAATACTGTTCAAGGAATACCTCAGACAAGTCAGTATCGTAAATGAAGTAAGAAATAAAAGTCAGTGAGTAGAGGCAGGTCCTCTGCCTTCCTCTATGGGTCAGTCTGAAATTGCTGACTAACATTCAGCTACGTCCAAATTTTCAAAGCTAAGGATGCCACATTATCTTGCACTGACCATTCTCTTTATGCTCCCAGAAGTACATTACAAAAATAAACTGTACCAGTCAAATCACACTTTGTATTCCTTTTTAGATCCTACCTCTGAAAAAGCCTGCTTCAAAAAAACCCCCCAAACCTCAAGATCCGATCTGACAGGGACTGAGTTCTCCAAGGTCTTTACAGAGCTCAATAGGATAAGTATTATGCCACTCCAGAAGATAGAGCTTAGAGGAAAAAAAAATAATCTATTAATAGTACACGGGTATTCCTCAAGCTGTGAAGGAAGTGATCTGCTATCAAACAGTATGGAACAAAACCAATCCAAACCTCAATGCTATTTCATACTTAGTAAATTTTATGTAAAAAATATTCTAGGAAAACCTTGGATTAAGTAGTTCAGAATTTAATTTTAAGCTAAATGAAAGGCTGAATTAAGAACAGCCTTCTAAGATTTTTAATTCAAGAGAGTAAACTCTGAAACATTAGTTTCCTAATTAGCAGACTGAATTGTTAATTGAATAGTAAAAAAGAAAACAGAATTCAACCCACCCCTCACCCTGCAAAAAAGCCCTTACATTCCAAACTTCCCTAAGGTTAAAAATACAAGGTATTTGCAGATTATTAGTAAAGTTGAAGAAGATGAAAATTGATACAGGAATGGTAAGAAGTATAAGGAAACATAAAGAAACAACCAAGATGAATAGTTTAAAATGTTCTGGTGAATGAGGAACTATCAGGGTACCTGGGTATAACAGGGGTATGCTGATAAAGCATAATGACAAGAAGATAATATGATAATAAGAAGCCATACCAAAACAAAGAGAATTACAGTATCAAATCGGAAGGAGATGGCCTTGGGGACTGAACAATCTTCTACCAGCCAAGAGAGGAAATTTTCAGCCTCACCTCTAAGACAAACATTGACACAAGAGCTGTTTTCATAACTACATATTTTGATGACTCATTTGATTGTCTCAGAACCTGTTAACTGACTATGATTTCATACAAAGTGATGCTGGAGCAGGGGGAGGGGAGGAGAAAGCAGAAAGAACATACCAGTAACTGTGGCTCCCGGTTTTCATCTACTGGAGGAAGACCCGTTATTATTTCTAGTAAAACCTAGGGAAAAAAAAATCAGAAGAGAAAATGAAGTGCAGAATAATCCTTAGCATATATACCATTTACAAAAAGGAGCATGACCACCGGTCTTTCAAACAAATGCTCACAGGATTTGTATTTGTCCAAAGAGAGCTCTCTATACAATTGATCATTGTTGCTATTGTTCCTACCTTTATTTTCACTAACTGTTATTAGCAGTGTGGCTTATGAATTTCTATGCAAGTTTTTCTCACCCTACATTGTGTTGCTTCAAAGCAAGAGGGAAGAATTTCCAAAGTATTCAGAAACAGTAGCTGACCTACCTCCCCATGAAACTAAATGCCATGAAGGAAGTGGTCAATAGCAATTAAGGTTTGGATCTATTCAGAAAGGATTCATTATTAAGCTCATGTCTTTTTTGTACTCAGCTTTAAAGCAAATCCTGCATGGACAGCATACTCTTGGTGCTTAAAAATAGTAAAACACACTTTTGGATCATTTTCTTCAAAATATTTTTTTTTTCCAGCCTGAGTTACATTTTTGTGCAATAGTATGCAAGATGAAACAATGTTCCACATTACTTCAAACTACATTTAGCTAGAACTTGGAATGTTATTTTCCTCCAGTCTTTCACATGCAAATTTATATTTTAACATAATTATTGTAATCATTAGCAAATTCAATGTTTTAATCAACATATTCAAATGATTTTAAACCAATCAAAGTTTAGAAACTCTATCTTAAGAGCACATCTGTTGGGGAAAGGAGAAACGATAGATCAGAGTGGATTATTTAATTTCAGATATTCTTGATTTTGTATGCTTTTATCATTTACAAAAAAAGTCATATACAGCTTCCTACATTCTACTTACTACTCCAAAACTGAAGATATCAGATTTAGGTGTTATCTCTCCTCGCAGAGCTTCAGGTGCCATGTAGGCTGCTGTTCCAACAATTCTTTCAGTCATGATTGTTTGTGTGAATGTTACGGATGCTCTTGCAAGTCCAAAGTCAGAAATTTTGGGCATATATGTATCGGTTAATAAGATATTTGCACTGGGGGGGGAGAAAAAAAAGAATTTTCCAAATGAGTACAGTAATTAGGTTTTATAACAGACTAAAATAACTCTTTAACAACCAAATGCAAACTGCTATTTTGACTGTTTCTTGAAATCCAAGACATTTATTTGTTATTCATATAACAAAAAATGCAAGAGTTAGTTTTATTGGAAATTGCTCCATTTCAAAATTAATTGCTCTAAATAAATTATGAACTGGCTGCCAGGATCCATCCATGTTCTTTCTTACGCGTGCATGCATGCATGAATTCATTAAAAAAGAAAAAAAAAAAGAAAAAAAAAAAAACAACGAAAAAACCACACACCCCCTACCCCAAATCCTACAAATACAAAACTTTCTTCTAAGACCCCAATTATGTTACACCCATGTATTGGATCTGAATACTCTTTTCTTTAAGAAGAATAATAGAGAATACTTTGCTCTGATCAACTGGTGCTGGATCACAGTACAATTCTTAACTGTCTAAATCTCTACTCAGAACTAACAAAAGCATTTTTTTATACCTATTACCTAATACTATGTCAACCATTACAAATTCACATGCCAAATGAATACTAATACTCTACTCTTTTCCTGGAAGAGAAACAGAAAACTTATTAATGCTGGAATAATGTATGTGCTGTGTTTCCACTTGATCTCCAGGTTTTACTTCCTTTTAAAAAAGCGTGAAGAATGAAACTGATCTAAAGGACATTAACATGTTCATAAAATACTCAGTGGGATGAATTACAGCATAAACCTTCTAATCTTTTTTTTTTTTTTTTTTTTTTCCACTTGTAGCACGTGGAACCATTTTAAAATACTTGATTTAGCATTTCTGTAATCCTCCTCATTTTCTGACGCCCTTAATGGAACTGTAAGAAAACCATATAGCCACATACAACATGTAACACTTACTAGAAACTTGTATTTCTAACTTCCCCTTCTTTTTCACCAAACCTTCTCAACAAAATTAACACAGCTGTAAGTTACAGCAGATCACTTGGTATTAGAACTGCTGTAAACAGTGTTAATTATAAGACAACTGCAAAACGCCAAACACTAGTCAAGGCACTATCCACCAACTGGTTCTGTGTTTAAACCTCAAATTCTACAAGAAGGAAGAACAGGATCACAGCCTCATAAATCTGAGCTTCTTATCAACTTGAGTCAAGCCCAAAGAGTGGTCACTTTTTTGACACACCACAAAGGGCACAACAGAAGCAAGTTTTAATGCAACTGTCAAGCTTCAAGAGATAAATGACCTATTTCCTGGGCATAATCAAGCCAAAAACCTATGGACAACTCCAAGAATACCCATTCAATCATGGCCCCTCTAGCCTACAGAGAAGCTGTTCTAGTGCCTGTGTGGTTACGAATTGTCTCCACACATCATAGCGATATGAAGACTGAAGTAAAACTTCTTAGATGTCTCGTCATCTATGTTTTACCTGGGAGTGGCAGCACTATTAATAACACCAGCCAAATTTATTGAACTATTCACATGGCAAGTGCAAGACGTTGCAAAATGGAATCCAAACAAAAGAAAAAACCAAACCAAAACAAACCAAACCCAATCCTGTAATATGATCAACTCACAGCAGTTAGAAGGGTAGAGTAGCATAAGGTAAAAAATGCGTCCCTTCCAGTCATTACACTTGTCCAGAGGCTTAAGCCGGGAAGAAAGAAGAAACATAAATTGTCAAAGCAGCAAGCACATTTTATGAGGCAGCTGAAGCAAAACCTTGTTCCTCACAAGCTGGAAGGTCACAAAACCAAAGTGGCCTACATTTAGCAGAGTCGCCAGAAGCCAAAAAGCTACTGAAACATTCATCCATGACACCAAATCAGTCAGTTGCTCCTTCTTAACCCACAGAAGGAGTAAGGCATCTGGGGCTTTTCTTCGGGGGTTTGGACTTCTTTGGTATTTAAAAAAAAAACCAACACAAACTGTAGCAAGGAAGGGAAAAAAAAACCAAAAAACAAAAAACAAACCACCAAACACCCCCCACCCACCTCCACCAACCCTACAACAAAACCCCCACTTTTTCTATGCTCTGATATCCCTGGAAAATTTTCTGGTATAGCAAACAAGTGAACATACATTATCCTTGAAGAACCCTGAACTTCATAAACCTGACTGAAGTAATTTTCCTGTCT
Source organism: Aquila spilogaster (assembly GCA_024606505.1). Taxonomy (NCBI): domain Eukaryota; kingdom Metazoa; phylum Chordata; class Aves; order Accipitriformes; family Accipitridae; genus Aquila; species Aquila spilogaster. The sequence continues at coordinate 17,376 of JANHGO010004803.1, forward strand.
TCATAATAAATAGCAGTAAATCAAAGGAGACATTCTGAAGAAATGCTCTAGGAAAAAGCAAAAAATAGGTGGGTTTTCATCGGAAAAATTCCCCATTTAGAAAGTCATTATGTTCTCTAACAGCAGCTCTTTTAGCAGCAGTTGTGAAAGAACAGAACTTCTGGGTGTCCTTGCAGCACTCAAATAACTATTTGATAGTAACGGATTACAATAGCCTCATAATTATCTTTAGAAGTGTGTACTGGTCATGTCCTTGTGGCACAGACAAGATTATGGTGATGGATGTCACTTGCAGAAAAGACTGTGCCCTTGACTGAAGCAATGCTTCTTTAGTTTGTTCTATCTAAAATTACTTTAACAGGGGGAAGAAGAAAAAAAAAGAAGGAAAAAAAAAAAAGGAAAGGGAAAATGCAGCCAGCGATAGTCAGCAGCTTTTACCTTTTAATATCTCTGTGAATATGATTATTTTCATGCAAAAAGTTGATGCCATTTGCTGTACCTTGAACAATTTTACATCTTGTATTCCAAGAAATTGGTGGAGTGTCATCCTTGAATAAGAAGGGAGAAAGGCAAGTAGAAAGGTGAAAATCTAATATATATATGCTCACATAAAAGAAAAGAAAACATATAAAACCCCCACAATCCAAAACCGACTTCCTGCTATGTTTTGTGGTTTTCAAGTAAATCATTAAAAAGACTAATAGCATACATTTCTTAATTTACTTGGGCAGAAATACATGCATTTGTCACATTCAGTTCTTTCCCCTGCATTTTGCCTTAGATTAATTCACCTGTCGCAAAAAGTGTTCTTGATAATATTTGACTCTGACCCTACAAAGCCAGCTGCACTGCAAAGAACTACCTGTATCTACTACATCTTCCACTTCGTAGCAGCACCGATACCAGAGTCTTTTAATCCAAAGCAAATAATTCAAAGCAATCAACAGTTTTTACTAACAATGAGAAGTCAATCTTCCAGTGGTTTTGGATTTACGACTTCTCAAGAGTTTAGCTCAATTCATGTTCCTAACTAGACCTTAGAAGTGAGGACACCTACATTTCAAAACCACTTCTTAATCTTGTCAGTGGCCAAGGGAAAAGGATTAGAGTATCATCATTCTACCACCTCCCTCGCCTGCTCATCAAAGCCCAGATAAGATGATGACATAAGCAGGAGTCCATGCCTCAAACACATCCAGCGAAGTCACAAAATGAAGTTATCAGCAAGAACACACATTCAGTATGCACATTCCTCACCTATTCGACTTTATCAGAAGATTCTTTCTGATTTATAGATTCTGATTTAGATTCTTTATGATTTATATCATAAGTTTGTCTCTTCCTTGCAAAGGCCTCAGTTATTTCTACTTTAGCTTTCAATTACTACCAATCCTTTAAGCTCACTTGATGATAGTGGCCAAAGTTACACAGATGAACATTTTCATATACATCCCTGTCAAGCACCGCTCATTTCTACAGATAAACTTGCACTGCCTTAAATAAAACTTAGCCTCTCTTCTGCACTAATTCCGTTTTTAAAAAAAAAAAAACACCAAAAAATTGCAAATGTGTAAGTGTGTGCAAGCAAATCAACCAAACCAACCTGAGACAGCAGTGCTACCAAACATATCCAGTCCTTTCCCCATCCACTGCTACTCATTCTCGTCCTAACACCACTTCTTTCCTGTTGTGGCAGAAGTATCTGTGCAGCCTTGCAGAGGAAACATCTCCAGGTGAAAATGAAAGATTTTTTTCACCAAGTGTTTTTTCAGCCTGATCAGTTCCCTAACCCAGCTCTTTCTCCAGCTACTAAATGCTTGAAGCAGTACAACAGGAAGATCAGTGCAGAAAAAAGCAAAATGACATTTTTAGGTCCAGGGACATGGGGGGTTGAAGTAGCAACAGTTTAAAACATTCACCAGATTACAACCTCAGAAGCTGCATTTGCTTAGTATGAAGCAGATTTTTTTTAACTCCTTCACCAGACTAACGTGGACATTTATCTACTAGGTTAAGTCTTGCTTACTCTTGGTATCACTCTAACGAACCACTGTTTGTCCTTCAGACACAGAGTTGCCTCACCAAAACCAGAGCAACTTATTATTTATTAAAGGCTAAGGCTAGAAGATACGTCATTTGATTAAATCAGAAGGAAGCACTGCATTTACACAAAATACTACTTAGAAAAAAAATATTTCCCATTTATTTAGGCACTTCAGAAAGAGATACGCAGACTATGAACATTGTGTTATAACCACTGTCACAAAGGCAATGAACAAAGGGCAATTTCACAATGCAGAATCTCAAGAACTAGCAGAGAACATGCCAATGGCAGAACTGGGAACAATACTGCAGCACCCTCTGCTCCGCTCCACGCAGGCATAGCAAGTCTAAGCTCCTCTGCCACTTCAGGTACTAGTACATGATATTGTATTGTCAGCCTGCTTTGACTTTAACTTGCCTAAAACATTCGTATAAAATGTTATTGGAAGAATACTTGTTATCATATTTGTCTTCTAGAACACAGAAGTAAGTAGTAAAACATCATTTGGCCATTACAGTTCAGTACTGTTTGAAAGATTTCATAGATATCTGTACTTCAGCAAAGTAAGCCAACTGGAAACTAGAAAATACATAACTTACCAGACAAGCAAGTCTGTCAAGCAATGAACCATTGGGCATGTATTCGTACACCAGACATGGCTGAGCACCATCACTTGAGAAACCAAGTAATTCCACTAGATTCTCATGCTGACACCTATAGCAAAAAAATCCTGTTCATATATGCTCTGAAAAACTCCCAGCATTTGAGGAAAATACAAGGCAGAGGGAACTTGATCCCCAATTACTTGTTTCAGCCCTACTGCACATAGCCAGGTTTCTGCAGTGGTGCTTTAAAACGAACAAAATACAGTCATGTTGTGTATGAAACATTCTCACTTAACATGAAAATCATTAAGTTATGCTAGAAAGACAAAAATAAGGGATCACACTAGCTGATGTGTTATCTGTCAACATTAGACTCCCACAAAAGGCTATAATGACATCCTATAACACTGTACTCACTTCGCCATCATTTTTATTTCTTGATCAAATTGCTGTTTCAAGTCCTGAACACTAACATCAACCATCTACAAAAGGAAGTATTTGACGTTAACATCACTGGCCATATTAAAATGCACAGTTATTCATTAAAAAAAGAAATCAGAATTGTAAGCCTTCCTTTATATTAGTTACATGTAACAACTACTTAACTGTTAACAGTATTTTTTTTACTCAACTCAAAAATAAAGGATCAGAACATGACTTTTAATTCCTTGGAACACAGTATTATTGGACAAATCGATCCAGTCTCAGCACAGTCACCAACTTACCCATTTTATTTCACTGCAGTTACCCACTAATAGCACTTACTCATAACAAACTTAATTATTCACACAAACCATTGGTTATAAAGACTACAATTCTGTGGCAATACCTATTTAGCTTGTGAATGGTTCATCTGTTTCTGAAAGGGAAACCTCCCTAGCACCCCTTCCCTTCTGCCACTTCTTGTGTGCAGGGGAGGGAGGGGAACTGCGGGAGGACTCTGCTCTTCCAGACAACTTGCCCGAGCCACTCAAAGGAGAGCTACAGAAAGGGCAAGACTTCATCTCTGGTGACTGTGCTGACTCACACCACTCATGGGACTACAGGATAAGGTTCTCAACCCAACTAATGTTTAACGTGGTGACACTTTTTGAAGTGTATCATTCAACACTTTCCACAGATAAACAAGTCTATACTCTAAAGCACACAGTCATTAAAATGGAAAATGCCCAGAACAACTCACAGCAACAAGCTTCTTGACAGCCACGTTTCTGCCACTGATGTAGCCTTTGAACACAACACCAAAGCCACCTTCTCCCAGTTTATTACCTCCAGCTGATTCTGGTCGCGCATCAAAATTATTTGTAACGCTTTCCAAGTCATGAAACGAAAAATTATGGAAATCTGAAAGACATATTTGCCATTTAGCACAACTATGTTTTCACTCAAGAACAAGTGTACTGAATAGATTCTCTGCTTCAGTTCTATTAAACCAAAAACTTGCTACCATGCAAATCCTGACATAGTGGAGCCTTACTTCCAGCTTTGTGATGAAGATACCAAGAAAAAAAAAAAAAAAAAAAAGAAACACAGATAAATATATATAATTAGCTATGCATTATTTTCTTCACAACTAGTACTGTAGCAGCCTTCTGATTGTATTTTTTGTTAATACTTGTAATACAGGTAATAGAAATCAAATGTGCAGCAGACCACAGAAAGCGCCACACTGCCTCAGATGTAAAAAATGTATCTAGATCACATCATGTTTCTGGCAGCAACCCAAAAGTGGACCTTTAGGAAGGAACAGACTAACCATATACTTTCCTAGAATGCTTTCTTTAGTCATCTTTTCTCCAGCATTCTTAAGTCATTTCTGACATGTAAGATCCAGCTTTAAAACACAAGATGCTAAACAGTCTACAAAATCAGTACTGAAAAAGGGCAACAGGATTATGAGTAGCACAAAATAAACTGAAATTTAATTAGCAGTCAAGTTTCCCATCACAGTAGCCACCTTATTGGCAAGGTGCATCTCGTATTCTGACATCTTATTATCCAAGCTAAATTCACAGCCACTCAGAACAAGAGCAAAAGCAAGATGCCGTTTCCCATAGATGCATGATGATAGGAATATAGTCATTACTTCAATGCATTGTTATATTTTATTGCACATGGGGTGAAGGACAGATCAGCAAAAAAAGACTGTACTTAATTCCACCAAACTAAGTGCCTACCTGTGTTACTAGACTGTGAGCTGCTATTTTCTTGACTTAAGTAGGGAGGAGCTGAACATTGCTTCTCAGTACTCTGAACTAAAACAGGCTTTACAGATGCCACTTCTTTTTCCTGTATAGGCAGTTGTTTCTCATGTATAGGCAAGGTTTCCTGTGAAGAAAGAGGTAATGTAACTTCTTGTGCCATCCTTACAGCTTCTGAAAATGGAATTTAGAAAAAGTGTTAACTACATTAGGAATCAGAAGAAACAAGTAACATTAATGCTAGTATTTACTAAGATCAGGAGACATGTAAGCATCATAAGGTTGTATTCTGCCACCATGTGTAAGCTGCAGGACTCTCGTTTGAACTTGAAACTCTTATTTAAACTGTTATTACAAATAATGGAAAATGGAAAATATGTATTTTGACCTAATCCTTTCTGATTTTCAAGTTAGTGTGAAGCTCTTTAGCATCTTAGAAAACTGAGAACACAGTACAAAATGTACAAGAGTAACAGTTACCTGGAAGCAAAAGGCTTGCTGGTGCTAGGAATTGATTCCTAATCAGCAGATCCACAAGATCACCAACTGTACAGTTTGTTGTTCCCCAGTCATAAAGTAATTCACACGTGGGGCTCTTTCCCATTTGTACAAAAGCTTCAAATCTCCTTAAAAGATAAATTAAGACCAACATTAAAAAAAAAATTACCTCGAGAACCATGAAGAGGGGAAAGAGATTAAAGGTAAATGACAAAAAAAAAAAAAAATTTAAAAAAATCTGAATGTACTGAACCGCACTGTACAATTATTTGCAAATCTTCTGAAAATGCAGCTAAAAAAATAGAAGAAATTTGAACTCAGGGGAAAAATATGCAAAATATGAGAAAAACTAAGGGAAAAAACATGCATACATGGCTTCAACATTTTGTCCAGGACCCATAATATATAGGGACATGGGACTAACAGAAAAGAATGTCAGCGAGAGACAGAGAGCAAGTCAGAGACAGATCAAATGGAAAAAAATTTAAGTGTTTTCCATCCATCTGGCATTCACACTTCATTTTGAATATTTTGAGATGGGCATTAAGCAGAAATTGAGATCCATTACTCTGACTGATTTATTATTATTATACGAAGACAAATGAAGATTCAATGCTAACATCACTAGAAAGACTAGACACCCAAGATGATACGTAGGGTATTTAAAATCTCATAACCTTTGAAACAGCTTAAGGATTCAACAAGCCCTTCAAGCAGCAAGGTGTTCATAAAATACTGCTGACATTACTTTTAAATTAAACTTGTTAGGTATAGGCCTCAGGCTCCCCACGTTTGCTGGACATTTCCTCGGGAACAGTGAATTACAGGTTACAGTCCAGTTGTTTCTTGTGCTGTTCTTGTGTGAGATGCACGACGAAGTCGATGTTTAGTAGTCTCTAGGGCATGGAAAAGTTACACAGCCAATGCTGTATCGCTAAAAATACATATGTCTGTGGCTCTAATTAATCCTAATTTCCGTAGTCAATTTTCTTTGGCTATAGCTTGTCTGAAAACTGAACTACAGAAAAATTAAGAGTAATTACCTCGAGTTCCCTAAGGAAACGGTACTGTAAGATGAGTTCTTAAGTACCTGCCAGCAACCAGTTACAGTAACGGGATGGACAACCGTATTTATGTTAAACAGCCAAAAAACAAGATTGTGTTACATGACTTCTATATAGGACCTTATGTGCATCTGGTTGTATCTGCTTTCGCCGGAGGGATCGGTTATATCAACTGCCAACTTCTTCCACCCTTCTTGCGGGTCAATGAAATCTGCCAGCCGCCTCACCAGCCCGTAGCTGAGGCAGCGGACGTACGTTGAAGTTGTGACGGGCTTGCTCATCTTCCCCTCCTACCGAACAACAAACGCCACAGTTAATGAAGAGGTTTGCCGGGGCTGCGGAAAACCCATGACTATACAAATCAAGGCTTCATACTCATCGTTGTGATCTACTGAGAACAGAGTTGCAGGTTCTCACC
>JANHGO010004804.1:0-24205 GCA_024606505.1 Aquila spilogaster
CTCCAGAGCAAACAGATGACTTGTTACCAAAAAATTCCTGATCTGTTAGTTGTGATAGAATATTAAGATTAATATAGAATAATAAGATTAATATTAACCATCTGGAACTGACTGGACTGTTGTCTCATATTCTTCATAGTTTTTTAATAGCTTTTTGTCTCAGGTCAGTGTTGAAATACAACCTAAAAAAAGATAACAAGAACATCTACTAATGTTCACAATTGATAATCATATTTTGCTACGTTAAGTAATCATAACTTCTGTGGTTTTTTTAAGAATTTCCTGTTTTGTTTCCATGCTCTCAATCCTTTATTTTGTTTTCTAGGCTTGAAATGTGAGACAGAAGTGGATGAATGTAAATCCTCTCCTTGTCACAATAATGGAGTGTGTAAAGATGGCATTGGAACCTTTGTTTGTCATTGCAAGCCAGGCTATTCTGGTAATTTAATTGTTTCTTCTTCAGAAACATATTATTTCTGTGCTAGGCAGATAACACAAAACAACAGGGCATTGTTAAATAGAATCATAACAGGAAAGCAGACAGATCTATAGGCTAGAAGAAAGTTGTACTGTATGTGAATAACTTTTGAAATAAAAAGGACAGTCACTCTGAGAGCATGTGCTTCTGTTTTGTGATATTAGTTTTCTGAAGGAAAAAAAGGGAAATGAGTGAAGATGGGGGCATTAGTAAATAATCACAGGGAAAATGTTTGTGGAACTGAATATGGCTTGATCAGATGAAGCATTTATGCAGTTGCTTTATTGTGGCCCTGAGTTAGTGAGTAGCTTTTCTCTTATCTTGTTCCTGTCTTTTTAACTGTCACCTGCACGCATGTCAAAGGTGTTGAAATATGTGGGGAAACTGACATGCGTAAGTACTTTGCCAAAGTACTTAATATCTAAATATAAAAGTAAACTATTAGAGTATCTCATTTTGTGGCAGAAAAAGAAGACCTCTTGTTTTCCTCCAGAAGTAGACTCCTTCTTTAGGTTTATGGCCATACATATATTGAGAACAACACTTGCTGAGTATTTTTAAAACTCCATAAAGACAATCTGTGGTCTTGGCATATTCCACATCCCATCAGCTGAGTGATACAGATGATCTCTGCAAATGTTTTCAACAGTGCAGTCAAACATGGCATTTATCACTTGATCTCATCAGGCCTTTGTTATGCAAGAGCTGCAGTGCAGCTCTGCCCTCCCTATTCCATATTTTAACAGCATGCCATGCAGACCCTGACTGTGTGTTGATTGTGCCCTTTTGCTATTTGAAGGTCTGTTGTGTGAGAAAGATATAAATGAATGTAACTCCAGTCCGTGTTTGAATGGAGGCCACTGTGTTGACGAGAAGAACGGTTACCACTGCACTTGTGCTAAAGGATTCACAGGTACACTGTTTCTTGTGTGAGCCAGATTTCACTCTTTCTAACCCAAAAAATGTCTTCCTACCCTGACTACAGTATTTAAGTCTCACTGCTATGTATTATATATGTGCTATGTTGATTTGGGTGTATTAGCTTCTGCAGGTTCATGTAGTCTCTGAGTGTCCCTGTAGTGCAACGCTGTGGCTTCAGAAGACCTACTGGGTGATTGGTCTTCTACTCCAGACTTTGCCAATAACTTCCTGTGTGGCTGCTGAGGAAAGAGCAGTGCAATTCACATGGATTGAATTAATTTGTTAAAAGTAAAAAAAAAGTAAAATCACTTGTAGTTTCTTTATTCTTCAGAACTTGTAACGCAGAGCGTCTGTTTCAGCAGAAATCCTCAATTTATGTTTGTCATGATTTTTTTCACTTTTCGCATTTTCTCATTGTATTTAAGGTTCAAAGTTGGTCTTTTGTAGTAGCTTTTCATTAGTTGATCAGAATAATTACTCAGATTATTTCCTGATTCAGCCCAAACTACTCATACAGTAGGCAATATCCATTTAGATTCCTGACATAAATGTTAATTTCTACAACTACAAAGAAAATTCCTGTAACATTTCTGTGCCCACTTCACCTCAGATAGTGGAGTAAATCCCAGTCCTGCTACCCCAGTATTTGCTGTTTTCTAGAAAGTAGGCAACAGTCCTTAGAAACCAGGAATGGTTTGGCGACCCTTTTTCAGCTTAAATCAAAATGCAGCTGAGACTTCGTTCTTTTCTTTCTAGGTGCTCACTGTGAATCAGAGGTCAATGAATGTCTTTCAAACCCATGTCTTAACAGAGCTGTTTGTGAAGATCGAGTTGGCGGTTTCTCCTGCAAGTGCCTCCCAGGTTTTAGTGGTGTCTTGTGTGAAAGAAACGTTGATGAGTGTCTTAGCAGACCCTGTAGGAATGGGGCTACATGCAGAGATGGTATCAACAGCTTCAGGTGAAAAATAGATGATATAATACAATAGATGATATAATACAATGTGAAAAGTCAGGTCTATTGCGGTGCTTCAGATGTCTTAGATTTCAGCAGGAGTCCTTTTATGCACACTAACAGAGATTTTAGAAGCAAAGAAGATAAATCCTAGTGTCCCCACCCTTTAATTCCAAGGTAGACAGCAAAGAAAATCTGCAGAGCTTGTTGTATAAGCATGTTAGGATTGTAATGTGGTAGAGTGAGGGAGGTTCATTGTGGTTTAATCCCCACTGGCAGCTAAGTCCAATGCAGCTGCTGGCTCACTCTCTCTGAGTTGCTTAGGGAAGAGAATTGGAAAGGAAGAAGTGTGAAAACTTGTGGTTTAAGATAAAGACAGTTTGATAGGTAAGGGAAAAGCTATTTGAGCAAGCGGTGCAATGTAAGGAACTCATTCACTATTTCCCATGAACAGGCAGATGTTCAGCCATTTCCAGAAAAGTAGAGCTTCATCCTGTAATAGTTTATTGGGAATGCAAACACTGTAACTCTGTAATGCTCCTTTGCTTCTTCCTTCTTTATCTCAGCTTTATTTCTAAGCAGGATGTCAAAGGATATAGGGTATCTCTTTGGTCAGTTTTGTTCAGCTGTCTGGGCTGTGTCCCCTCTAAAAAGATTAAAATACTAACACAAATGGAATCTTTCAAATTCTTATTTATGCTTTAGGGTATCTGAACTCAGATCTGTTACGAATACTGATAAGAATGTCCTGTCGTGGATCACAGTAGAGAGATGAATCAGCTAGTATTGTCTGTCCTTTACAAGCCTTTCCCTCCCCAAGGCCCCAGAAGTTTTTGTACCTTTCAGATATCATGGTTTCCCTCAGAGTATTTCTCTGCCTGCAAGGTCAAGTACCTCTGATCTGTATTTCTGTAGACTTGAGAAGGCATGCTTCACTCATGGGAATACAGCAATAAAGTCTCCCAGTTTCATGTGAAGAAATGCAGACACTGGATTTAAATATTATATTATCCTTGTTAAGAACTAAATTGCTGCAGCCCTATCAGCTGATAGCATACAAGTATACTTAAAAGGAACAAACGAAATAAAACTACATTTATTCTGTACTATACATTCTGCTCATTTTTCAGTATATGGCATTCCCATTTGCAGACCTGGTCTTATGGCTGGAATTTTTTTACAACAACCATATTTAAGTGTGTTCTCTTTTCCTCCGCAGGTGTCTGTGTGTGACAGGGTATACAGGACTAAACTGTGAGGTGAACATCAATGACTGTGCTTCCAGCCCCTGCTTAAACCATGCCACCTGTGTGGATGCCCTGAACTCGTACGTTTGTAAATGTCCTCCTGGCTTTACAGGCAGCAGGTGTGAAACAGGTACACAGGACCAAGTGTCAGAAAAAGGTGGCTTGACTGAGTCTCTGGGTAGAATTTGCACTGGTTGAACTGATTTCATACCACTTCCTCAGAAAGCAGATACGATGATTAGACTCTGAAAGGCTGAGTGAAGCCTCTGTGACTGCAGTGTTAATACATATAATTGCAAACAAGTAACACCATGTGTGCTAAGTCATATCTACATGAATTTCTTTTCTAAGGCACAGGTCTATAATTTTAAGATCCTTTATGTCTGTCAAGTGTAATTTGTGTGTGTTCTGTGTATTTGAGTTAATTAGCTCTTTGTTTCTCTTGTATTTCTTGCAGAAATTTGCATTGTAGAGGTAGTGACTAGGGCCTAGTAGTATCAGCTTTAGAAGTACTAAGGGTATCAACTTTCCTACAGTCAGCTAAGTTGTGTCACATCTGGTGCAATTCCCTCAGTAATGGTGGAGTTACACCACACAACCATGACACTCAACTCCGTTTGTCTTTTAGCCAAACCATGAAAGATGTACTGTTTTACCAGTAGTTGGTGAATCTTTTAACAGTAGTTGAGAAATCATGTTGGTATTGCAAAGATAATAGAGGACATACAGATCTTTTAGACCACATCCTGTGTCTGAGTTTAACACCTAGCTTTCCTCCAGAGAGCTCCAGATAGTACATTTGCATGTAATATTCTGATAATGCATGCCACTCTGCATTAAATATGTGCAACGCAGAAGCGTTCTACACCAGTGCAGTGTACTGCAGTTCAGGAAAAAAACCACTTTTTGTTCATTTGCTGGTTTTTGTGTATTGACTCCTGTGCATGAAATGGCACAAGCTGATCACACCTATTTGGGTTGTTGGATGGCAGATGGTAATGTCAGTTCATTGTCAGGAGACTGAAAAGCATATCCGGTGCTGTGCAAGGTTCTTGTTCATTCTTTGTTAGATTATCAGCTGCTTTTTCAGTTGTATTTCTTCAAACCCTTCGTGCTTTTTAGCTGTAGAAAGCTGTACATGCTGGCTGATGCTTGACTGTTGTATGTTCTTTCTCAGTCTTGCAAACAAGGGAATAGTTTTTGTAGATGCATTCTGTTCCATTTTCTTACATTTGATTAGAATCCATTCAGTACTGTTTCTGGGTTTTCTGGAATGTAGCTCTGAAAACTCTTTGTCTTTCTTGCAGAACAGTCCTCTGGTTTCAATCTTGATTTTGAAGTCTCTGGTATTTATGGGTATGTTATGCTTGATGGTGTTCTTCCATCACTTGGTGACATCACATGTACATTCTGGATGAAATCCACTGACACTACCAACTATGGAACTCCCATTTCTTATGCAGTGGAAAATGGAAGTGATAATGCATTTCTTCTGACTGACTACAATGGGTAAACCACTATTCTTCTTTTCTTGGCTTATGAGACGTCTTGAATTGATAAAGAAAATATAGCCAGCATAGCCTTGAATTTCTGCTCTGCCTATCTTGCATTAGGAAAACTGCACGCAAACTTTACCTGGAGTTGCCTCATTGTTTTGTTTACTGATTATTTTGTTTCATCCATTTCTTGCTAAGTATAAGAGTAATTGCAAGAAAACAGTGAAGTTTAAGAAGCAGAACATTTTTTGTCTGGACTACATTTACATCATTTAAGTGACACCTTGAAATAGTGATCATAAAAAACAGAAGCTTAGCACTTAGGTTGTGATGTGATGCCAAAGGCGAAAGTAAATCCAAGTGAAAACCTTAGGAAAGCATCTTTCAGCCATAACTTGAATCAACACATTTTGGTACAGGAACACATTATGTATTTTACTGTACTACGTGTATCATAGTGGTTCTCTCAGAAGGTACAAATGTTTCTGGAGAGATTTCTTGTGTGATGCAGATGCCTTGTTTAGCAAGTAGCATTTTTTTGACTCATGTGGGATTGGCCATTTTCTTCAAGCTGCTGCGTGCAATTGAGTCTGCTTTCATCTTCCTTCTACACAGTTGGGTTCTTTATGTAAATGGAAAAGAGAGAATCACAGACTGTCCTTCGGTGAATGACGGTAATTGGCATCACATAGCAGTCACATGGACATGCATGGATGGGGCATGGAGAGTGTACATTGATGGAAAGCTATCTGATGGAGGCAGTGGACTGTCTGTTGGCTCAAAAATCCCTGGTATGCTTTGTCTGTGTTACCCCAGACCTGTTGCCTAATTTTTTTTTTTTTTTTGCAGAATTTCCTGTACCTGCAAAGAAATGATAATTTTGGTGTTTTAGCATTTTTTCAGCATTTAGGCAAGGATCTTCTTTGCTATTCTTGTTCATGAAGTCAGTTCCTTTGGCCTTACTGAAGACCAAGTACACATTTCTGTGCTAATGCAATAGGTAGCTTTTTTGAGGGTGACGCAGTTTAATCCAGAAAGGATCCTATATTTAGTAGCTTTTGGAATGGCTTTGAGAGAATATGTTTCTCACACAAGAACCTTAAGTTAAACTGACATTTCCAGTAGAAGTGTGTGCCGAAAGTTCATCAGATTAGCCTTCTCCTTGTTTGTTACTCTCAGATGTCTTCCTAAGGTTTTGTTTGCACTTCGTCCTATCAAGGTGGGTTTTGCTATTTCATTGTTTTCTGTGGTCACTAGTCTTTCCAGTAGTATCAGAAGACAGGAAAAGGAATACTTTCAGCATCAAATTGCTGTGAAATGCTTGACGTTAGACTACAACAAAGATATTTGGTTTTACTAGCATTTTCATACCACCACCTTCAGGATTCACAAACTTTTGAAGAACTTCCATATCAAAAGAAAAAAAGAAAGAAAGAAAGAAAGCAGCATGTTGGTCTGTGCACATTGTGTTTTTCCATGTACTTTCCAATAACACTGAAATTATCTCCAGAGAAAAGACCCAAAATGTGTAGGCACCCTTACTTTTTGCCCACGGTCCACACACTCCTGTGGTTTACGTAATGCACATCCATGTAATCTGTGTGAGAAAGTTTAATTTATGTGGCATGTTGGAATGTTGATTCTCTTCTAATAATCTGTGTGCTTCTCAGGGTTTGAATTCAAATTTAATCTAAGCTTTCCTTAAGGCAGGAAGTGCAAGCTGGCACTGTGAAATACGCCCCTCCTGCTCAAACTGTGTTTTGCATTGCATTGTAATGTATTTCACAGTAAGTACTGGCTAGAAACTATCTCCTGGAGTCAGCACTGTAAAAATCTTAATAACATAGGATAGCAAAATTTTGCTTTATTGTTCATTCTTCCTGTGGGGATTGCTGCTTTAAGATATTGTTTCCTGTCCCTGTTCTAATCCTCTCCGAGTTTAGGTGGTGGTGCACTTGTGCTGGGACAAGAGCAAGACCAAAAAGGAGAGGGATTCAATCCAGCTGAATCTTTTGTTGGCTCCATCAGTCAGCTCAATATCTGGGACCATGTCCTATCTCCACAGCAGGTGAGTCCTTACTGCAGTGTTTAGGCATAGTGGTCTAAGCATGGGACGGATCTTTGAAAAGGCGTTCAAGGGTCTGATCTCTGGTACCAGATGAAGTTCTGTCTTAGTGTAATAAGCTTAGAGTAGCAAGTAGGCCAGTTTTAAGAATAGATAGAGTAAAATCAGCACTAAAGTAATTCTCTGTTTTGACTGAGCTATTCTGCTCTAAGTTGCTTTGAAAAAGAAGCCATATACAAAAGCTAGTAACCTATTAGGAGAGAGAGAAAAACCAGTGAAATGAGATCAGGACTTGTTTTGCCAGTTCCAGTTTCCCTCCTCCTGCTATATAAAGCCACATTAAAACTTCACATCGGAGGCATCATAATTTCAGTTAACGCATAAGACACTGTGAAAAATCTTTGAGCTATGTAGTACCAGGAAATGTCTAGATGATCAGTAGAGCTAAATATTAGGCTCCATTTACTCAGGTAGCAAAATACAGATTTGGCACTAAGCTTCCACAGAGTTAGAAATTTACAGTGGGTCAAAAGATGTCTCCAAGTACGGTGATCCCACAACCTCTCACTGCTTGGTTGTTCACAGAGCGAATATTTTTTCTTTAAGTCACCAAACTGTAGGGGTTGGAAGGGACCTCTAGAGATCGTCTAGTCCAACCCCTAAGTCCAGCTGCGACCTCACAGTTCTTCAATTTGTGGCTGCTGTTATTTTCACTGTGGTATATTAAGTACTGATGTGTGGGGATAATTGCTCTCCTGGTTTTCTGGCTGTTACCCTGTTCACACAGCAGGGATACTGTTACATCTGTTATTGCCAGACACTAGTATTTCGTACCTGAAGGTAAGACAGAAATTATAAATCACTTGGTAATACTTGAGTAACAAAGATTAAGTTCAAAGTCAGAGGCATTTTGTGGGTGAAGGGGCTGTTTTCCTGATGTAATCTTAACAATTGTACCATTATTTGGTGGTTTATCACTCTGTTTTATCCGTGATCCAAAATAATGAAATGAGCAGGAAATAGAAAAGAAGCAAAGCTGAATCTTTGCTTCCAGCATCAAAATGTCATCACTGTTTCTTTGTCCTTTTCTTTACTACTTTAGTTTTCTGCTGGTATTCTTGGCCTTTGAGATCTCCATGTGATGCATTGCCAAGTCAAATCTTCAAGGTTTTTTGCACTAGCAATTAGGAAACTAATGAGTATACATGTGATTTTACAAGACACACCGGTGAAGAGTTTAAGTGGGATTTTCTGAGTCTTTTTCAGTGTCCACCTCTCTTTAATGCTGTTGACAGGCTGGGTAAAATTCCAATTTAATTCAAATGCAGTATAGCTATAGTGAAGAAGAAAGTCCTGACTATCATTTGCAGTATCTGTATTACTTATCTGAAAAGATGTGAAACCTGACGGGAACTAAGCCAAATAAGCTTCCTTTAAAGTTTTTACCTCATTCATTATAAAGCTTGTGTTACTAGATCACTGCCATGATCTCTGCTATTACCAGTTTTGTACTAGACAGCTAGAGCTATTCACTAAGTCTTACCTTCCTATTCTTTGCCATATAGGAAAGTGGGGTGACATGGATATGTTGTGCTGTGAATAACGGAAGGGCTAAGTCTGTTCTTCAAGATTTTTCTTTGAATGCTTTACTTGCTTATCCACATGCACATTTATTTTGCATAGACTCATTCTTTTGTTGCTGAATAGCAGCAGAAATAAGTTATCTTTATATGACTGAGGTCCCTTCCTGCCCAACATTCTCCTCCATACAACTTTGAAGGGCTGATCCTATACCTGTTTGGCCCACACTGGAAAAATCTCCCTGCAAATTCCTGGCAGCTGCTTTGCAGCCCTTTTCCTTAGCTGTGTAGACTGTTGAAGTGAGGTATTTGAGATGGGCTCAGTACAAGTAGTGCAGATCACAGTCTTCTCCGGCTAAGGTTGCTCTAGGCTCTGATCAGCCTAACTGGAGTTCAGGGCAGGAGTAATGTGAGAAAAATTCAGTATGAGGTTCATGACACACCTTCCCTTCTCACAAAAAACAAGCAGTATAATACACTGCTTTTGGTAGTTCATTTCATCTGCTCAAGACTGTAAAGAAGCAGCAGCCCTTCTGACAAAGGCAGTTAATCCAACTGCTCACCAGGAACTTGGCACACCTGGGGTTTTGAACAGCTCGCTGTGACCTGAAGCTACACTGCATGGGTTAGATGGCAGTGCTAAGATGCATCCAGGCCACTGGGCTGCTCATCTTTGCGCTTGTTAAATCGTTTTTTCGTGGTGCTTAAGAAAACATTCATTTATCACTGGCAGAGAATTACTGGAATAACCCACCAGCACAGCAGAGACAAGGAATAGGAAGTAGTCTCAGTAGCCTAATTATTAACATGTTCTCTTAATTGAATAATCGTCTTTTCTCCACAGATCACTTCCCTCTTTAATATCTTAAAAGAACAGGAAATCCTTCATTATTCTTCTGCTGCATATTTGACCTCCTCAGGGCTTGTGTGTTTTTTTTTTTTTTTTTCAGCTGTTCTGTGGCTTAGATATTATTACTTCTGCCCTGGTAGGGAGAAAGGTAGTGAACAGTTGTGTGGCAGTAATACTATTTAATCCCAGTCGCATTCTGGAAGTATGTTTCCTTTTTGCTCCTGGATTTACAGTGAGCAAAGGTAATGCAGAGTAATTCAAAGCCCTTGTCTTTCACTGACACTTTTTTCAAGAATCATTTTTGATGTGACAAGTACTCCTTTAGGTATTGCCTCTGCACATGCCTATCCACAGCTAGCTGGCTTGTAAGTACGGAATAACAATTAATTCTTGTGCTAGGAGAGATTTGTTCTCATATTGTATACAGACATGGAAGATATTTCTTTTTTAATATTCTTCTTTTACATGTTCCTTAAACAGCACCTAATCACCTGTTTTAAATCCATAGATAAAATCTCTGGCTACATCCTGTCCAGAAGAACTCCAAAAAGGAAATGTGCTAGCCTGGCCAGATTTCCTTCCAGGAGTTGTGGGAAGAGTGAAGATAGATTACAAGAGTGTATTTTGTGCTGGTTAGAACTTTATTTTCTAGAATCCCTTTTTCTGAACAATGTTGTAAGACTATTTTATGAGGTTAAATATGCTAGTTTGCAGCCTTTGTCCTACAAACCTTGAATAAATTATTTTGATAACTTAACAGTTGGAACATTCAGTCCTTCATTACTCAAATTCCACATTTTTGTAACAAAAGTTCAGTGGAATCTCTGACAGAGATTTATTACTTCCTGAATTGAGATGAGAAGGAGTGAAGATGGTGATTGGTCAGAAGAAGGTTTTCTTTGTCTTTTCTTATAAAAATAATTGGACGTTATAAAAATTGCTTCTGTCTTCTCACCTCTTTTCTACAGATTGTTTTCCTTGTGTTGTATTTTGATGATTCTAAAACTATTTGAATCCAAGTAGGATGTAGCTTAGCATGACACTTCACAAACTTTCTCCTGGATAAAGTTACACAGGATCAAGCAATCAGATAAGAAATGTATTCCTGTCAGTGCAGAGATATATCTCTTACTGTATGCATGCATTTTGTCCACAGATTGTCCATCTTTGCAAGGATCTGTACCACATCTGCGTGCCTCTTCATCTGATTTAAAGCCAGGGTCAAAAGTCAGCCTTTCCTGTGACCCGGGCTTCCAGATAGTGGGAAACTCTGTTCAGCACTGCCTTAACATGGGACAGTGGACGCGACCCTTTCCACGCTGTGAGAGTGAGTTGTCTCAGTGGGCTGGCAGAATGAGGAAACCCAGACTTCTATTTAAGCCCTAACGCTATTCATGGTCTCTTTATCCCTGCAACTGTGATGTGGTTGAATCCATCCACGTTACAGCATATATAAATGTGCTTTAAGCTAAGCTCAAGTTTTACTGAGCAGGAAATACACTGTGATCTGATTCTGACACTTTTTTAATCAGTTTCTAATGCCCGTGGCAGAGATTATTCCATTTGGATCAGCAAAATGATACTCAGAGCTTTCCTTCCCCATAGCACCAGGAATGTGAGAGATGCACAGGAAATACTAGAGAATCTTTGAGTTTCAAGTGTGAGAGTGTTTAGTTTGAAATAAAATCCTTTATGTTAGTGTTTTGTAGAGTAGTTTCTTTAAAGACAACAAATACTTCTGCCAGAACTTAGAAGATACTTCTAGAAGACAGTTTTAGTATTTATTTTAGGAAGCTAGACTTCATACTTGGTTTTGTCTTCTCCTGTCCTTTTTTGCTCTTCTGTAACTGCGCACATGACTGTAGTTGCATACAGTGGAGCGGACTGTATTTCTCCTTTTGACAGAACAGTAAATTAGCTCCAGAAATAGGTTAATGCATGATCCCAAGACTAATCAGAGATTTGGTGATAAATCATCAAATTTTTTAAAAATACCTTATAAGTAGCTTGATCTAGATTATATTTGGTTTACGTGTCTTCTCCTTTATTCAGTTGTTCATAGTACAAATTCAGGATCTGTCTCTTATTTTGCCTGAATAATAACATGTTTGTGAGGATTTGCTTCTGGGCTTCAGTAGAACATAATTTCTCTGGCATAGAAGGCTTTGCTTTTTCTTGGTCTATTAGCAATGACATGGCACCAGAACTCTGGTAGTGTTGTCATCTGATTTCTCTGTATTGACCCAGACAGTTTTCCACATTGAGCACATAGCTCCAAACAGACCTGCCGCAAGTATGCTGAGTGATTGAGGGCCAGGCTTATCCACTGACTTTTCTCAGTCTGTTCCCCAAGAATTTGATTCGTGAAAGTAGGATGAAGATAGCTATTTCCTGATTTTAAAAAGCTCATTATTTTATAGTGGACAGTGTATTGTAATCACTGCCTTCACTGACCAGGATCCTTTTCTGCTACCAGACTTCCAATGCCATGGGCTCTAAACACTTCACAGTGTCTTACTGCGAGATCCTTGTGAAGGTCTGGGAAATTGCTACGAGAGGAATTGCTACAGTCCTTGTGGTTACAAAGATGGGCTATGTAACCACTGGAATAAGTTTATATCATTTTGATTGATATGAAGATGTAAACAGCTCTGCTAGAATAAGTAGCAACCTCAAGCAGCCAGGTACATTTGACACCTTCTGCTGGCACAGCTGGGATCTAGAGAGAGAGGTTTTTTTACTACACTCAAAGAGATGCTAAGGGTTGTATGTCAGAAGTTCCAGTCTCACTGTGATCTCAGTTCAGTACTGTGACCTTGCAGTAATCTGTTTCCTGCTTGTGCACTGTTCAATTGCAGCTTGTTTTTCAGTAAAGGGAAATAACAGGAACTTCCATGCAAGCTTAGTCTTTCTTTTTCCCTAAAACCCATTAAAGATCATTGATTATCAGGGGAATTGTGACAGAAAGACATCTACCGAGATCTTCGTCACAGATTTCTCCTCCAAAGCTAGCAGAATGTCAGGAGCTGGAGAGTCTCTGATTTATAAGTGCCCACAAAACAAGACCCTGTTGGACCTGTAATCAGTCAGCTACTTTAGAAAAATTCTGGGCCCCCTTGTGGATGGGTTTCCAGAGTTGTTCCAGAGAAAAAATCCCTGGCAGTGGCTCCAATGTGAAATTATTCTGAAGTCAATTTGTGTCTGCTCTGCTAATATGTGTCCTCTTTTCACATATTGCAGGAATCAGCTGTGGAGTGCCTCCACCTTTAGAGAATGGTGGTTATGCTGCTGAGGACTTTTTTGCTGGCAGCACCATTACCTATCAGTGCAACAGTGGCTACTATTTGTTGGGTGATTTTGAGATGTTCTGCAAGGACAATGGGAGCTGGAGCAGCATTTCACCATCATGCCTTGGTGAGACATGCCATATGTACTGCTGCATGGACTGACAAGATTGTACTTCTCCTGTGCTCTTGGGTTCGGGTGAGGTTTCATTCTGAAATTGTGAAAGCTAGGCAGAATCTCAGAAGTCACATTCCAAAATACTCACATTTTTGAAATCCTGTGCTCAGCATTGTGTCAAGCCAGGACTCCAGTCTGGTGCGTTTTTTTCTCAAACAGGTTGTAAGTCTCAGACCCTATCTTGTACTCCCTACCTAATAAGCCTGTGTTGCACTTCCAGCCTCTCTACTTTCAGATTCACTTAGTCTTGGAGTCCTTGCATTCTCTGCTACTGACCTCTGCGTTTCCCTGCTCCTCGGTGTGCCTGTCAGCAAGCAGCTGCAGCACTGAGAAGGCTGAGAATGCAGTTATGGACACAGCTCACATAGTTGCCATACCTTAGCTTCCTTCCTAGTCAACTGGGTCTGATGTACCAGATGTAGATTTAGGGGCTGAGAAATGGTGAGAAACCAGGTCTCTGCTGCATACAGTGGGCTACATGTGTCTTTTTCTAAGGCCATGTCTTCAGCAGATACCCACTGGAATACACTGACAAGCTGTACTCAAATTGCTGCCTCACTCATGCCTAGTATGAGTTGCAGGGTAATAACTTGGCAATGTTTATGTTTGATTTGACTGGTTGTTTTGTCCAAATGCTTAGGTACAAAACTTAGGTGTGGGTTTTTTTCAGTCAAAATGAGCAAAAGTCAAGTGAACAGCCTTTCAATTCTGCCAAAATTCTCTTTGGAGCAGGATCAATCTTGTTTTATAGTATCTAGTCCTTTGGGACTCTAAGAGCCTCCAAACAGACCATCCAGTCTGTTGTTCCTCTCTTTAATTAATGGCATAAACATGCAGGCTTGGAATAAATGTTGCGAGGCTGTCCACATAGTTCAACATCTCTGCAGTAGGAAAAGTGCTTAGGGAAGGAAATTCCCTGCGCTTCACTTTCCAGCTTGTATTCTGTTTCCTAGAGAAGAATAGATGTGGAAAATGAAAACAAGAAAAATTAAATTAAAACCCTGGTCCATCCTTTACCTTTTTTACTCTCAAGGTAGGCACTAACAAACGCTGACACATATGCCGTACACCTATGCCCTAGGGTATTCTTTTTCTCTGTTATGGATGGCTCGGTGTCCTTCCAGTCTTCCCTGTCTTAAAAGAAACTACATGAGGAGCAGTCATTCAAGTTCTCCTGTTTTAGTATTTTGCATTCTCCAGATGCTTGTGTAATTGGCAACAGCTTTGATTTTAGCAAGCCATTTTCATTCTGCATGTCAGAGAGAAGCTCCCTTTCTTTTCATAGCATTGTTGGGATCTTTCATGCTGGCCAGGCTCCTTCAGCAGTGAGGCATTAACGCACTGATTCAGAAGATCTTACTTCTTTAACTATATTGCTTTTTCTTGCCTTGAAGTGGGCAAAGATCAGCATCTATACTGTAGAAGGATTTTGCAATGAAGAATTGTTCAATCTCATAGTGGTCTGGCTTGGAGGAGGAACAACCCCTGTCACCACTTGTTTTTAATGAGATATTTTGAAATTCATCCCTTGCAATTTATGACTCATTGTTTTATCAAGAACACTTCTGTTCAGTCAGGATTTGAAATCTCATATGAAGTAATTTGGACTCAGGGATTTTTTTACTGTACAGTACCAAGTGACATGGAGCATAAATTATCAGTTGGCATTTCTAGGCACTGTTATCATATAAATAGTTGATTATAATAACTGATGTATTTTGAACTCATCTTAACTTTCCTGTCAACTGCAGACACTTCTCACTCCTAGTCTAGTGTTAGTCTCTTCAGTAAAGATGGGACTTTCCTGATGTTTTATGGTTGAAAATGTTTCCCTCACTAAGTTTCCCTGTCTCAATGTTTGGGAAGTTTGAGGTGTAAAGGATTTCCAAGTGAGTGTTTCATGCAAAAGCTATCCATTTTAGTGTCTGTCCAAACTAGTAGACAACAGCACATGAGTTACAATGAATGTTCTTTCACTGCTTTGAAACAAAATATTTTTGTGGAAGCATTGTTTGAAGATTAACAGGAATTTTTCTTCAATTTTCTCACATTTTACAGTATTTTATAGTAAGTTACCTAGAAAACATAAATACTAATTTAAAAATCGAATCTTTTTACTGAAGCATCAAAACTGATCAAAGTAAGCGATTTTTAATTATACTAATTAAAACAATTTCTTTTGACAGTGAAACAGAAATTTGAAGCACATGTGTATTACAAACACCATCCTAAGGATGTCTCTATTATGTTTCTTTTTTGTAGATGTTGATGAATGTGCTGTTGGATCAGACTGTGATGAGCATGCATCCTGTCTCAATACAAATGGATCCTATGTTTGCACTTGCATTCCTCCTTACACAGGAGATGGTAAAAAATGTGCAGGTATGGGAAAGAAAAGCATTACAGTAGCCTTACAAAATTCTCTATAGGCTGTGGAAGACAGCTGCCAATAATTGATTGTAGGGAGGTACAAGAGCAAGTATGCTCTCCGCTCCTAATCGCTTTGGCCTGAACAAGGCTGTGATTAAGTGTCTCCACTTTTGACAAAATTGTCATTTGGATTCTGTTACAAGACACGTGTCCTCTTGCACATGCAGCATGTATGCCGGGGATGGCAGAGCGTGCCAATTTTTAGAGTAGAGCTGTGTAATGAAGAAATATTTGCATGTAGGCATTTGAGTAGGGGCTTAGTTGCCAATGGAGACATGAAGCAGGGTAGCTTTGAGTAAAGATTACAACACAGTGGCATAGGTTGGAATAAAAGGTAACTGAGCTGATTTCAGGCTGAGAACTGGTCACACAGGACTGAGCTTTCTCTCATGGAGGGATAAGTGACTGCTAGATTTATTTGATTCTGACAATGAATGCAAACAGCCAGAGTGCCTACACTCAGAGTGCTTTATCAAGATTAGCTTACTTGCATGGGTCTTCAGTTTCTGTCACTTGACAGAGAGAACAGGGAAAAGCCAGCAAGCCTGGAATTGGCTTGTGGGTGTTTTCCATGTGTTCTGCTTTCTTACCTTTTGAAAATTACCAGGAAATCTCCTAAAACTTTTCATTAAACCTCTTACTTAGTGATATTATTAATAGTTTTCTTTCTTCTTCCTCAGAGCCAGTGAAGTGTCGAAATCCAGGAAATCCAGCAAATGGTCGTATGTATGGGAACATGTACAGTGTTGGCAGTCAAGTAACTTTTTATTGTGAAGAAGGGTTTCAGTTGGCAGGAGTGACTAAACTTACATGCATGGAGTCTGGAGAGTGGAGCCACTCGATACCATATTGTGAAGGTGCAGTTCCTGAGGAGAATGCTGATCATAACATGCATCAGTGTAGAAATGAAAGGGGGAGGACTAGTGGTTCAGAGACTTCAGAGCCCATGACAGCTAATTTTTCTAGAAATCTTTGTAGCAGCCTTGAGTCACAAGATTGAAGTCTCTATTGTCTTGAGAGATGTAAGCGCCAACTGAAGTTTTACTGACAGTTTGCATATTCACAGGAGCATGCTTCTGCAGATTCTCTGAGGTATCAGAGGTGTAGGTTCATCTCATTACCTTTTTCTTAATGTAAGCTTTAAAAGTGTCTTTCTTTTCCACCCAGCAACTTGTGGGAAAATACTGTCTTAAAAAGTATTAACAGTGTTTCAGCATAAGAAGCAACAGGCTGGTGCACATGGACATACATGGCAAAATTTGAAAATTGTTTTAGATAACCAGAACTAATGAGGTGAAGCAATAGAATAAAAAGAAGGGGTGGCAAAGGGGAAAAAAAAAAGGCTTTGTCCTTAGGAAGAGGTGAAGTTCTCTTCATGGTAAAGTGTATGGTTTGTGGAACAATTTCAGCTACCTATTTCCAGTTAGTCAAATCTCTCCATACATTAAATACAAATAAAGAGCCTTATGTGTCAGCCACAGCTTATCCAAGAACCGAGTTTTTCCAGATTTTGATCTCTTCACACCTATTTAGTGAAAATAAATGGAATTCTGGTTTTATGTTTTTCTTTTATTTGTGTTGCATCAACTTCTCTTGTGATCCTGTCTTTTTAAAGCTATATCCTGTGGTCGTCCTGTTATTCCAGAGAACAGTGCCATTTGGGGCTCAAATTTTACATACCGCAATAAGGTGATATACAGGTAGGAATTTAATGTTTGATGACTCATGTTAATAATTAATTGAGCATCTGGCAACAAATCAGAAAGAGCATGACAGAATTCAAAAAGTGTTAGAAGTAAATGGAGAGGAGCAAGTTGGGGTTTAAGTAATCAAAAAATACTTGGTTATAACTGTGGCTGTTCACTAGCAAAGCTGAATGTTAATTTGCATACTGATTTTCTTTGCCCCATAGAGAAAGCTGGTAAATGAGGGTAAATGAGCAATGAAGGCAGGAAAGGGGTGGCCAATTAGTGGCCATAAAAGTTCATAAAAGACTCTGTGTTTGATAGCAACTTTTTTTTTTCTCATGCAGGTGCAAAGATGGGTACAGCATAGTGGGTGAAAAGGAAATTCTGTGCCTTGCTAGTGGTGTTTGGAACCATCCTCCCCCTTCCTGTGAAATGGTGACATGCCCTAGCCCACAGGATATTAGCAATGGAAAATACACACTCACTGGCACAACCTACCTTTCATCTGTATCATACACTTGTGACAGTGGATACAGGTAAATGCTAGAACATTCCTGAGGCTAATTTTGACAGCATGCTTTCAAGTTAAAAAAATTGCTGGAAGATCTCCTTACATCTGAAATAGACAAGGCTGGGATGATTGCTCAGAAAGTTAAAATACTAGAAGAAAATCTAAGAAGACTTCTTTAAATCTTGGAAGTAGTTCCTGCTTTTCATACTGAATTTTATCAAGAAGGTCATTCAGATTTTGCCGCACATGTATATGTATGCATGTATGCAACGCTTTCATTTTACCATCAAGCTCAAACACATATCTTGAATATCTGGAAATCAGTATTTATTATTTTTGGAGGTTCTCATTTGTCTTCAAAGATTATCATTCATCTAATTGGCTTTGGAGCATATGCAGTATTATGTTTGGTATTGTTTTACAGTGCCTTCAGGGAAATAATCTTGTTATTCATTTACTCCTCAGAAGCTCTGCAGTAGTTGTTTTATTTTACAGTAGTCTTTTACTTTATTTTACATTTGTAGTCAAATACATTGAAAACTCATTTCTAATAAACTGCAATTACAAATGAATGCAGTCATACTGTATTCAAGGAAATGGTGTTAATTGCAAATTACTGCCTGTCCTTGATATTTGCTTGTATCTAGCAGATGTACTTTGACAAAAAATGGCCTCATGTGGACCTCTAGGTCTGATTATTTTTTTTGCTTTTTCCTGCTGCAAGCATTCCCCTGTCCAGATGTAGGCAGGTATGTGAGGTATGCTCATCTGGTAAATGTTTAATCCATTCACTCAGTTTTCTGAGTAAATACAGTGTTTTTGTACCTGAGTGAATCAGGTCTCAGTCTGAGGTGTGGTTGTCAGTCTCAAGATTGGCACATTGTTGATGATGTACAACTCAATTGTCAGAGAAACGTAGAATCATAGAATCCTAGGATGGCTTGGAAGGAACCTTAAAACCCACCCAGCTCCAACCTCTCTGCCATGGGCAGGCCTGCCACCCACCAGATAAGGCTGCCCAGGGTCCCATCCAACCTAGCCTTTAATGCCTTCAGGGATGGGGCATCCATAGCTTCTCTGGGCAGCCTGTGCCAATGCTTCACCATTTTCTGAGTGAAAAATTTCCACCTAAAGTCTATTCTAAATCTCCTCTCTTTTACTTTAAAAGCATTCTCTCCTGTCCCATCAATATCAGACCATGTAAAAAATCGTTCTCCTTCCTGCTTATGAGCTCCTTTTAAGTACTGGGAGGCTGCAGTAAGGTCTCCCAAGAGCCTTCTCTTCTCCTGGATGAACAAGCCCAGTTCCCTCAGCCTTTCTTCTTAGGAAAGGTCCTTTAAGTTTAAATAAGTATTTAAACACCCCAAGATCTTTATTGCTCAAAAATGGTCAAAACTACAGCAGAAGTTAGTGTGTGTGTGCAAGGTACATTGAGTTCTCAAATTAACTCCAACAGTTTTTTCTTCAAAGCATTCTGAAAACCAGCTTTCTGATAGGATCAGCATTGTGTTTTCATGAATAAAAGGTGAAATTCTGAACTCTGCTGAAGTGAAAGTCCCCTTGGCTTTGCTGAGGCCAGGAAGTCAGAAGGAAAGCACCTCATGTTCTCTCTGTTCAAACAGCCTGAAGCAGCAGCCTTAATAATGATTTTTGTGTCTTAGCCTTCAGGGACCCTCTGTACTTGTCTGTGCATCTTCAGGGAACTGGAACAGCACACCTCCAGCTTGCAACATTGTCTCTTGTGGATCTCCTCCTGCCATCAAAGATGCAATTATAGAAGGAAATAACTTTACTTTTGGAAACACGGTCTCTTACACATGCAGGGAAGGGTATGTAATTTAGTACTACTGGACTAATATTAAGGACAAGTAAAACTATGGCAGGCCATACAGTTTTGTCCTGTGCTGCTTCACAAGTCCTGTATAACTGCTCATGACTTACTTTGTCACTACTTCTGTCGTGCCTCCCTGGGTATTAAATGTGATGGAAACTGTGGGCTGTCAGGTTAGTATGGGACACCAAGGTGTTACCCAAAGCAGTCAGCTGTACGACAGCTGAATAAATCCTGGAAGAGAAGAATGGAGAGGATTCAGAGGGCAGGACAGATGAGTTTCTTGGAGTTAGACCTAGTACTTCTCTGGTAAACTCAAGGCTGTGACCATAAAGAATTCACCATGCCTCATCACGCTTATAAGAGTGCTGTTTTGTTTCGAGAAGTAACACAGGTGTTCTGGTGTTCTAAACTCTGGTTACTTAAAACTGTACTTGTTTATTGAGGTGCATTATTTTTCTTTGATTTCTGTCTGCGCAGTGTAGTGACCTTTCAGAACAAATTTCATGGCTCCATTTTGATGGTCAAGCATGAATGTAATGCTGGCTTGAGATGCTGGAAGAAGCTATGCATGTGCATATCTTCACAGCTCATGTGCAGTCCCTCTGAATTTCTTGAAACTGCTCAGTCCAAAAGACAGAGCACATATGAAGAGTTTTCACAAGGTCATGCTCTAAGTGACTTGAAGAATTCTGTACTTCTTGTTGATGACAAAAAGGTAGATTCATACACCACCAGCATATTGTTTCTAAACTAGCTTTGAAATATTTGTAGTGACGTTGAAATAAGTCTTCCTTACTCTGTTCTCTTGACTGCACTGAGATTCAAAAAGCTGCTTCTTTTTCATATGTGAGTATTTTTAATGGGGTAGGATAAGAGCATTAAGGAGGGTCACTGCTGACTAGGTGGCAATGAATAGAATCAATAATAATAAACATTAACACGTAATAGGCTCTTTTTCTGAAAACATACCCTACAAACAAGGCAAGGCACTTCTGCAGAAGTTGCTATCAAAATCTGAACAACTGGTTTCCAGCCTGCAGCTGGAAGAAGTTACTGGGACTCTTCCACTAAGTGTTGTTTACTTGCTTTTTGTAAGAGATGCCACAGAGAATTTAAAACTGGGCAAAGAGATGATCACAGATAACATGTTTCATATTTAATCAGCAGGATTTTGAGCAGGTTGATGAGCAGTATGGGGTAATGCTTGTTACTGCATCCCAGATACAGAGTAAAGAAAGGTAACTGCACTAAGAGTAATCACATGGTAGAACTTCGTTGTGAAATATAATATTAAAAATATTTGCTCTTGTATTGTTTTTTGCAATGGAGTTTTAAGATCTTAAGGAATTGTTACATGCATTATTGGCAACAGCTTTTCTAGGTAGCTTGCTAAGAAGCTTCTCATTGTTTGCAAGTGTGAAAATAGATTGATGTGGCTAATACAGGAAACCAAAAGACTTTTTTGGGCTTTTCATCTCCTTCTCCCTTCAGTTCTGCTAAATGGGAATTATTTGTGGGTGGGATAGTTTCTTTGAGGAGTACAATACTTATTTGCAGTAGAAAATTTCAGTCAAAATGGAAGTTCAGGAATAGTGATCAGAGATGGATAGATCAGAGAGTTGTATTCTGCTCAAGGTGTTCTAGGATATCTGTTATTGTGACATCTCACCCATGGATGAGTTGGCTTTGAGGTTTTTCATTTGAAATTGGTGGTTTTAAAGGATCCTGTTTGTCTTCTGGAGTGCTAACAAACTGTATCTGTGGGGGCTTAAGAAACTGTAGTCGCTTTTAACAATGCTTTATTGACTTCCTATATGGTTTCTTGTCCACAGTTACACTCTAGTTGG
Source organism: Aquila spilogaster (assembly GCA_024606505.1). NCBI lineage: Eukaryota > Metazoa > Chordata > Aves > Accipitriformes > Accipitridae > Aquila > Aquila spilogaster. The sequence continues at coordinate 21,362 of JANHGO010004804.1, forward strand.
CCCTGCAACCATAGAGTGCTTAGCTAGTGGCGAGTGGAGTGTGAGCCACCAACAGTGCCTGGCAGTGTCCTGTGATGAACCACCCCATGTGGAAAATGCATCGCCAGAGAATGGCCACCGCCTCTATGGTGATATAGCTTATTACTTCTGCTCAGATGGCTACAGCCTGGCTGATAACTCTCAGCTGCTTTGCAATGCAGAAGGGAAGTGGGTGCCTCCAGAGGGCAGGAAGATGCCTTACTGCATAGCTGATTTCTGTGAAAAGCCATCCACTGTCTCATACAGCATCCTGGAGTCCATCAGTAAAGCCAGATTTGCAGCTGGCTCCATTGTGAGCTTCAAGTGCATGGAAGGCTTTGTTCTGAATACTTCAGCCAAGATTGAGTGCCTTCGAGGAGGCCTCTGGAATCCTTCTCCTTTGAGCATCCAGTGCATTCCAGTTCGCTGTGGAGAACCTCCGAACATTAGCAATGGCTATGCCAGTGGGACCAACTACAGCTTTGGAGCAGTGGTGGCCTACAGCTGCAACAAGGGGTTCTACATCAAGGGGGAGAAGAAGCGTACCTGTGAAGCCACTGGCAACTGGAGTGGCACTTTGCCCACATGTCACCCAGTGTCCTGTGGAGAACCTCCCCAACTTGAGAATGGCTTTATGAAGGTAAAAAAATTGTTTTCTCATCTGCCTAATAGCATAGCAAATTGAATGCATCTTCATAACTGATGCTGGTTTTTTTTTCTCATCTTTTTGGCTGTCCCGTTAAAATTGAGAAATGATATGATTGGGTGAAATAAATAAACAAAGGGAGCAGTAGTTGGATTGGTGGCAGAATCATGTCTGAAACACACAGATACTTACGTGGTATTTCCTGTCTTAAAAAGTGTTTTTGTTTAGGAGACTCAAAGTGTAGTGTGACTATCAACTGATTTCCTTGAGATCTCAGTCTTCACTTGTCTAGTCTATAAGTGATTTTCCTAGTGTCATCTGGAGATGTATAAAAAGTACTACTTCCAGTTCAAAAGCCTTACTCTTTTTACTGCTGTGAAAAAGAATCTGCTTTGAAATAGATAAATAAGTGTGGGATAATTTCTCTGTGCTTTGGATGCTTGCTGAGGTCAGAAGTTGTCCTTTCCCTATCAAGTTACTTTGCAACAATGCCTAAGGTTAAAAATCTCCTTGTGGCAGCCCAAAGCTGTAACACCTGTTTAATCTGTGTTGGACTAAAGGTAATACTGTGGTAAGGAAGATCAGAAACATTATTGTAAAATTTAGCTTTGAATTTCTTTAGAGTTTTTCTCCTGAACATTTCCTTAAGTCTAGCTACCAGGGAGTCTACATTTGCTAATAATTGGGTTTTTTTGCATTCCAATTCCTAAATGAACTTCTAGCAGTAATAGCAACAATTTCTGTTTGGACTTCCACACATATACATCCTCTAATTAATGCATAGCATTTGGTAGTGTCTTCCCTAGGCAGGTTTACTCCTCTAGGTGTTCCCTTCCCATAGAGACATTTTTAATAGCTCTGCAACTGTGATAGACTTCTCAGCTGCCTGCTGAAGACTCTGAAGCTACACATGGGACACTTACAAAAGTCCCCTAGTAGTAGTACATCTGAAGACTCCAGCCTTGGATACACATATAAGCTAAAGAACCATAGCTGCAGTAGTCCATTTCCCGGCAGCTTCTCTCAATGTATTTCTTTTCTGTCTTTCAGTTTATGTATCTTTTGCTTTTGCTGGTCAAGATGAGAGGGTGCAGAAGGAAATATTTTCTAGATTTACTCTCTATGCCTTGAATTTTCTTTCGATGGTGCTTTCATATTTCCTGACAGCAGAGTGCATCATTTGAGGAAAGACATGCTGTGTCTGTTATTTATGTTTGCTTCTTTGCAGACAACCTTGTCTGCTGTCTGGAATTCAGCTAAAAGCTAGATCAAGAGAGCAAAAGTAATGCAGTCAGACTCCCACTGCCCGAGTCTTACATCTTCATTTCAGATATGTTCATCTTACCTATTTTACAGGAAACAACTGGACACTTCTTTGAGAATCAGGCAAATTATCAGTGCGAGTCTGGCTACCATCTGGTTGGGAGCTCAGTATTTATTTGCCAGGCCAATCGACAGTGGTACAGTGAATCACCTCCTCGCTGTGTTCCCCTCAGCTGTGGAAAACCACCACCCATCCAGCATGGCTACTCCAAGGGAGAAACCTTTGATACAGGTTCCAAAGTTGAGTTTTTCTGTGAAGAGGGCTATGAGCTGATTGGAGATGTTTCTTGGACATGTCAGAAGTCTGGGAAATGGAACAAAAAACAAAGCCCAAAGTGTGTGCCAACAAAATGTCCAGAACCACCCTTGGCAGAAAATCATCTGGTCTTGAGGGAAGTGACTTATCAAGTTGGTGTTGTACAGTTCTCCTGCAAAGAAGGTTATGTCTTGCATGGCTCCTCTGTACTGAAATGCTTGCCATCTCAACAGTGGAATGATTCCTTTCCCTACTGCAAAGTTGTACAGTGTTCTGCACCTCCGTATGTCCCCTTCAGTGACACTTTGACTTCATCCCTTTATTTTGGTAGCACTGTGAAGTACATCTGCGTAGATGGGTTTTTACTGAAGGGTGAGCCTACTGTCGGATGCCAGGCTGATGGCTCATGGAGCTTGCCATTGCCAGAGTGTATTCCTGTGGAGTGTCCCCAACCAGAAGAAATTCAGAATGGCATTGTTGATGTGCAGGGCCTCACATTCCTCAGCACAGCCCTTTATACATGTAAACCAGGTTTTGAACTGGTGGGGAACACAACTATTCTCTGTGGAGAAGATGGCCAGTGGCTTGGAGGAAGACCAGT
>JANHGO010004805.1:0-24200 GCA_024606505.1 Aquila spilogaster
AAAACATTAATGCCTAAGAAATTTCCATGGCAATCATGCTCATTTAACTCTTTCTAATCACTTAATATAAAAGGCTGCAGAGAGCTATTCATTCAGCAGAAGCACAAAGCCAGCACTAGGAATTTCCTGTTTCATTATCCACAAAATCTTCTCTTACTGCCCCTCCACACGTTGCAAGGAGTTGCCCCTTGCACTGAGAATAGGTGCCATCAGCTGCCAAACAGCATGGTAACTTTTCACATTGGCTGTGGCTGAATTCAGAGAACATCCCTTTGCCTCAGAAGCATTACTAGAGTCTCCGATCACAGAAAAGAGTGTCAGATTGCCAGGCAACCTAGGCTTCTTTGTCTGAACATCCCTGCCATCCAAATGGTTGCATCCAGCAATGCACTGGGCTGCAGTGGGCACATCTCTGTGGTGTAATGGGGACATGCAGTGGACAGGCAGAATTTTAATTTCTTTCATTCAAAGTAACTTGAAAGTTATGGGGCCAGGGTGACCGGGCTATGAACATCTTGCCTTTATCTCACTCATTTGCACCACTCGTTAAGTTTCACAGGAGCTGAGTCTGTTTTCTGGCACATAACTGAGGGAAAAGTACAATGTAATTAAGCGGTAACTGCTGAAGTTAATGGTAATTTCCCAAAGGAAAGACTCTCATTTTACAATGGGTAAGTCCATATCCACTCACAAGAAATCTGACCAGTAGCACCAGTCTACCATAGAATAAATACCCCGGAGGAAATATTTTCTCTTCCAGTGTGGCAAAGCCAAAGCCTCGAAACTAACAATATATTTGACTTTTTGGTAGTTATTCTTGGAAGTATACTCAGTTTTGAGAAAACAAATACAAGTAGTGAACATGAATGCTTCAAGGGAGGATTTCAGATAGCAAAAAAGTTAGAAAAAAGAATTTGAAATATTTTAGAAGTTTATAAGCCCAGCTCTACCTCATCCCCCTGAGCACAAGCATTTCAAGCAGTCCCACCCATCTCGTATAGTTAAGTGCAATTCTCTTTAACATTGCAGAGTAAGAATTTATAGGGGTCATGGGTTATCCTTCTCAACACTGAACTCTGTCTAGTACCTACAGAAAGCAAGAAACACACCCACAGGCACTGGAAATAATCCCTACATATATAGCATGAGATTGTGAAATGCACATTTAAATCAATTACTCGTAATGATAATTTCATAAAGCAGATTTCCCAGAAGTATTGATTTAAATTCCTGCTGAACTGTTAAATGAAATTACCTGGCCACCAAAGATGAGGCTTCAAGTCTCCCAGTTGGTGCAACAGTCTCTGTTTGCCAGCTGTATTGTAATAACTGAAAAGTTAACATCTCTGACTTTATAATTATTGGAATTTTAATGAACGAGATGAATGAAATCTTTCTGCTTAGCTGCGTGCACTGTGAACCAGCCTGCATTCTTGAAAGATAAGAAATAGATTGTGCTTATTCAACAGCTTTCCTGTGTGGAGACAGAGGGAGGAAAAGAAGCCAGGTTTCTTTGGAATTTAAACTCATTATAAAAAAAAAAAAAAAAAAAAAAAGGATGATAATGGTAATTACTGAATATGAGTTGTGAGTTGTTGCATTAATTAGTGAGTTTGCGATCATATCCAAAATGAGAACATGGGTCTTTTACCATGTCCAGGAACCGTGCGCTTTGTTAAAGGGTGGCCTGCCTGGATGTTCCAGCACGTGTGCGTATATATTCATCAGCACGTAATTCCCTTGTAATCACACTGCTCCAAAAACACAGTTGAAAGAGCATGAAAGAACACATAATTTCTGCCAGCTTTCATTCTTTTCTCCTTGTTGCCGAAGCTTTTATCACCCTCACTGGTATCTACATTTCACACAAAAAAATACTGAACATCTTTTAAGTTTCCCGTTTCCCTCAGAATGAAAGGAATAGTGGTGTGTTGATGCAATTTGCCAATAACACTAGCAAAATAAATAGGAGATAAGTGAATTGTGAAGCTGGCTCATTTCCAGGCTGTAATTTCGTTGTCAGCATGGCAAATATTCAAGCCAGAAGTATCAGATCTTCTGCAAACAACGAAGGAGAAGGATACGACTATTTCTAAGAATGTTTTTGGTTCCGTATTTAAAACAGACACAGATGTACCATATAAATACATACACGCAGACATATGTGCAAAGACTCACTCTGCTCACATCAACACTGTTCACCATGGAATTTTACAAGCCTTTGTAGGGGATTAGCAGCTACTTAGGGATTTAACCTCATTTTTATGCAACAATTCCAATCAGAGCTTAAATCAGGAGTTATTGATGAACTAGATAGACGTGCAGATGTTCTATCCGATCTTCCTTTTCCTGCAGCATGCTTTTTCATGTTAAACAACAGGAGCAATGTTTTAAACAATAGGAAGTGTGTGTCTGTACATTCATGTTCCTTCAGATTAAGCACACCGCAATTTCTAGAGGATCAATGGGTTTTTATGTTGCCTTTTTTCCTATCACATATTTTTCTTCCTGTGGAATTTTTAGTGTGCTAAACACTGCTGCAAAATGCCCTCATCCCCAGAATTACAGAATAGTCTTGGAAGGGTAAAATAGTCTCTCTGTCGCATACTTTTAAGTTAGAATATTTTGATTTCCTGTGTAATTTCAATTTCTCTGTGAATCAGAACCATCTACGATAAACAGAAAGCGGAACTGGAGTTTGCTGATATTACGGTCTGCCAGGATAGGGAGCTGTTTTTGCAAGTCTGGAGAATTTTATACCTCTCTGATTGCTTGTATACCATCTGAATCTTATTAAACTGCTTGTGACGGATCTGGAGACTGGAGCCTGAGCCTTTATATGCAGGCAACCATAATGCTAATAATAAAACAGCCTTTAATGAACCACAGCTTCAAAAAGAAATAATATCAGACTTGAACGTCTTCTTGGAAAGTATTTTACTCTCAGTGTTGATTAACAAATTAAACAAAAGGCCAACAAACCAACTGTGGTCTGCTACTTTTGTTTCAGGATGTATTTTGGCTCCCTGACTCGTCTTTGATCTCCTGTATCCCAAAATGGTTGCCACAGCCTGATGCCAAGAGTAACATCCCAGTTTGGTATCTTGTAGACACAGTTGTAGGTCAGCATTAGGGCTACCTGGCAGCACTGTTTTTGCATATACGGTAAAATTATCAAAAACATGCAGATCAATGTTTGAGAGCAAGCAGAGTTGCTAAGCAGTGGCTTACATGACAGCATGCCAGGTACAGCACTGTTCCTTCCCCTCCTGCAGAAAATGCTCGGCCATTCCTTAGTTAAGGCCACACTAAAACCATAATTACATCCCAACTTACTATCAGTGCAGGATTTTGATTTGGCTTAAAAGACACGGAACCATACAGATAGCAGTACGGAAGACTCCAGAGATTTGCAAACCTGGATCAGCAATACCTAGGCTATTTCAGTTAGAAAAGATGCTCAGTATTGAAAAGACCTAATGCAAGAAAGAATGTGTGTGTGAATCTAGAGATTAGTTGGACAGCATCTAACACGTCATTAAATAATCAACTTGATTTAAAATCTTGACATTTGCCTATCATAGTTTTGCCTCCTTTTGTTCATAAACCACTTGCTGTTTACTCCCTGAAGGTTTCCGTAATTCATACTCCAGTTGTACTTAAAGATGACAGGTAACAATTTTCCAGTCATTATTAATGACTGTGCCCATGGAGGTGGTGGAGTCACTATCCCTGGGGGCATTCAAAAACCGTGGAGATGTGGCACAGAGGAGTATAGTCAGTGGGCATGGTGGGGATGGGTTGGCGGTTGGGCTAGGTGGGCTTAGTGGTCTTTTCCAATCTTAATGATTCTTTCACAGCATAGAAGTTCAGATTTTTCTAGCTGATTGGAGCTTTAGGCATTACGCATTGATATCAATAAAATTAAGTCAGGTTGGAGGAGCTTTTACTGAGATCTAGAGATAAATGGCCACTGATTTTTTGGAGATTGCATCAGATCCTGTCTGTGTACATCTGTGAAGGTGTATGTGTGTGTGCATGTGTGCACACATCCTGTATACAGGCACACCCACATTAGTTGCCCTTGCTGGGCTGACACTGAGAAAGAATGTGATGGATTTCTATAGATGCTGTGTAACTGTGGCATTCCTTAGCTTCAAGTAACATCCACTGGATTGTATCAAATCAGCAAGAGAACCTGACTGCAGGGGCAACGTTCTGGGGCTTTGTGGGGCGACAGGGTTCAGAGCTCCCTCGTGCCCCAAGCTGTGGGTGCTGGGGGAACTGGCAGCAGCAGGAACCCACAAGGGACTTGAGGCAGTGTCTGAGCAGTCTCACGTCCACACCTTCAGACAGCCTCTCGCTGCCCTACGTGTAGAAGGAACAAGACTATGCATAATAGCTGGCGGTGCTGAAATAATTCTGACCCAGGAGCAGTAGGCTCCCAGCACCTCAGTGTGACAAATGGGCAGCTACAATGTTGTTAGAATTTCAAATGGAGAAAAAAAAATCATTTTGGTCTGACAATTTTCATGCCCTTAAGCACTTCATTTTTAATGATCGTAAGCACCTGAAAATAAAGACTTCCAATGTGCTCTCTCCTGTAGTTTATACTGCTTCCATAACAAAATAATAGCACAGACTTGATTTTTAGTCACTGCTCAGGTTTGCCTTTGTGCGAAGTGCAGCTACACATTATTTTGCAGTCCTGACATTTTACATGGAAACAATATGTTCCTTCTGCACCTTCTAGGCAGAATCAGAGGGGTTTACAAACACCACAGTTGACTCTGCCTAGAAGGTGCAAACTACAGGTGAGCTGTAATTTGGGTGTCCAAGCCCAAATACCACAGCTAGAGATGCCACTGCTGCTGACCCCCTCCCCCACCCCCGCACCAGAAAATTTTGGTTAATCTGGGCACAGTTTTAAACCTTTAGATTTAGACAAATTCTGATCAGAAGCAGTGAAGGCACAGATGTGTTAGTGACAGGGCAATAACAAAACCATAACATGGGCATCTCTCTGCACAATAATAACATCCTGTAATCCCAGCTTAATTGGAAGCCCAACTGGTAGACCTGGAGTTAGGAGTGGGCTAGAATGCTGCAGCTTTGGAGTCTTGGCTTTACTTTCCAGACCAAGAGTGCATTTCTGTCTGTAAAGCAAGAAGATAGCACTCAGCTGTATGGCAGGATTATATTACTGGGGAAGAAGGTGTCACTTCTGCATAGCTATCTGCAGCAACGATTCATTTTCTCCATGCACTGCTGCAATTTGTTTATCTAAACATCTCGCAAGACAATATATAAGCCTTTGGATAAGCCAAGTTTTAGATAAACATTTCATTTCCAATGTGAATATTCAATGACATAAGGAGATAGAAAGAAACTGAGCACCCACAAAACAGGTAATGGGGACCCTGCACCTCTCCAGGATCTGCTTCACATTTTAAAGGCAGCTTGCAGGGAACTTCTGGCTATTCCTTCTCGGACACTTACACACAATTTAAAAAGTCCTAAACCATCATCTTCTATCAGAGGCTTTCATGACTTTCTACTTCAGTATTTTGTACTCCATCAAGGAAGTGATGATTAAAACCCCTGCCTGCTACAGGCGATATAGTCCTGATTTACATGGTATTTGTTCTGTTTAATATATATTTTTTTTCAAACCTGATCCTTTTTGAACTGCTCCTTCCTGTGCCAGCTTTACCTTTCAGCAAAGCCCTGGAGCGTTTACGTGCAGTGTGCCATGGTGCCGCGAGCCAGCACGGGGCTGCACAGAGCCCATTTGTGGGTGTTTCAGAATTATGCGACCACCCACAGAACTGCAGGATGCTTTTGAACAAGAAAAAGCACCTCTCCCTGCTACATACCTTTACATTTGGATTTCCTGTGTAATTACAATTTCGCTGTGAATCAAAACCATCATCAGAAAACAGAAAGCAGACCTGGGGTTTCTGATCTGTTATGTTGTGCCAGGAAAGAGAGCTCTTCTTGCATGTCTAAAGAGAGCTGTGTCCCTGCAATTGCACATATGAATCTTGTTAAATCGCTCGCGACCAAGTAGAGAACCAAAGCTGATTTTCATGCAGAGCCTCCAACATTAACAATAAGACAATCTCTTTGGCAGCAAGCACAGTGGCTCTGCTGCGTTACCCAGCGACATGGTTATCACCAAGGCCCTCCAAAAACCTCCTTTACCATATGAAGCAACTGAACGGTTCCTGCAAAAATTCACCAGGGACCATGTAGTCCAGGAGCCTTAATTTTTTGCTGTTAGCCAAAAAGCACCCAGTAACAGTCTGTCTCAGCCATTTAGCATTTCAGCACATTGCACGTGAGGTGCCCTGCCCTCATCCTAGAGCTTCATTATTTACCAAACCAGGGGAGGAACAATGCTTCCCATGGCTTACCTCCCTGTCTTCCACCCCAGGGCAGCCTTCCAGCTCTTGATCCACAAATGAGGTAAAGACATCTCTTAGACCCTACAGCATGGGTCTTACTCACCCTATACCCCCTAACTCTCCACTTGGGGAGACAAGCATTTGCTCTCTCTCATTTTTGTGGATGTGGGTTTGGTTAGAACTCAGCTTCCCACAGTGCTTCTCAGTGACAGGAGACTAATGCCAATTCACTGATTCCTAGCAAATAGCTGCCTCCTGACAGTGTGCCAGGCATGCTTCCCTCTGAAAACCTTCAGCCGCCCAGATGTACAAATTTCACATGGGGAGGTCTCAATGGGCTCAGAAGGAAGAGACAAAGATGAAAGGTTCCCTGTTCTGATATCTGGCCCTTTCCTTTATGAAAAGGTGTGTCTGCAGGGAATCCAACAGACCTTCCATACAAAACATGTCGTTACGTCTCTTCCATTCCATTCTGGGCAAGTCACTCCATATCTTTATCTTAAGATAATTATTATCCTTTCTTGTCCAAACTTCACAGTAGCATTACATTAACAGCACTGATGCTGTAATATTGGGGCAACCTTTCCACAGAGCTCTACCAGATTAAAAGACGGAAAGAAAAGAAAAGAAAAGAATTTTTGTATGAAATCCAGATTAAGCAATTCCTCTACTTGAGTATGGATGAATGTTGGTGAACAATTAAAACAAACACGTACGCAAAAAAGCATGTCAAAAGATCATGTTACAACACAGAATGAACAATAAATAATGCTTTTTTTTCTCAGAATCATTTCTGAATTCATCTGATCACACTAAAGTGTTATGAATTCACACATTTCTCTTCATCCATTTGAGCAGATTACAACATCTGAAAATCTACTACTAGCACAACGTGTACTCTCACAGCAGCATTTCTTTGTTCTGTGTTATTCAACTGGAAATAAGTTACAGAAGTCTTGAATGAATTACCAAAAACAGTTTCACAGATGTTATTACACACATGGTGTATTCAGCACTGAAGAATGTCACCGTACAGATGCTTCTCACCTACAAAACGGTACCTTCCCTTTGCTGACATTGGGGTATATCAGAGATATCCCATTTCCCTTGGTTTGTTTGCAGAGGCTGAGGATACCCAGCAAAGAAGCTAAATAGCTATCAGTGTTTCAGAGGTCCCTCCAGCTTTTCAAAAAGCCCTCTCTGTATGGTGCTGAAAACTGCTTTACTTCTAGGCGTGAGTGTACCTGTGCTTATGAAGAAATAGAGACATTCTCAAACTCAGATTAAAATGGAATATTTGGTGCTGAAAATTAAATACAAACAGAGATGTGAGCATGGTTCGACCCAAGGCCTTTTTTCAGATGTACCGCTCAATACTGAAACAGTAATAAACTGTAAGAAATGGAACATCCAAAATTAATTTTCACTACAAATGCATTTATTATTCACCTGGAATCCTGACAGTGGTGTTTCATTATCTCCCAGTAGTGTGATGACTATTTTTTTTTCTGAATTGCAAGAGTTTGAAGCATTTTACTTCTCATCTAGTATCTGTTGTATGTGTATGCACATCAAAAGAATATTCATTACTCGAAACAAAGTGTGTGGCTGTAGGTGCCCAACAAATGAGAGACACCAGAATTGCTTTGCATCGAGTGACCCCTTCACTTTTTTATGCTGTATCTTAATCCTCATTCACAACTCCAGCTGCGTAGGAAATGTCTTGCGTTTCAAAACACACTTCTTGTTAACTGACCAAACCGTTGTCACTGCTACCTTCAGGGTTGCAAATTAGATCTTAATGAGTCTTGCGAAAGACAGTAGGTGCATTTTAAATTATGCAAATGTTGTATACAACCGATTGTCTCTGATGAAGTGTTTTTAATCTCTTCTGAAAGTGAAATAACTTCCAAATTCTTCTATGCATCAAAGGTTTCTTCTTTTTATTTTTATTTGATGATTGGTTTTCTTATTGATTATTTGAATGTATATATATAATCCATAGACAATGGAGACATGAAAATATATTCAGATAACACAGGAGTCCAAACTGAATCTACAATGAGAGCTGATAGCATGTGCTTAGCTCAGCCCATGGTGGTTCTGCACTGCACACGGCTCTGAGCAGAATGAGCGTGCAGCAATGCCATGACACAGAAGGAGAGCTATGGACAGTATTTCAGCTTTGCCCAAGATCCTCTTTCCAGTATCATTAAAATTTAAAAGAAAAAGACCTATTTGCTCAGCTTGTCCATCCATTTCTTCAGTATTCCTTTGAAAGAATATCACCCAGCTCTTGTTTTGTCATTTACACTAGGATGGGGGGAATCAGGTAATGCCAGATTCTTCTTTTCCAAATTCATGTTTTGCAGATGCTGGAGGCATTTTTATCCGGTGTTTCCATAAACTCACCACCAGCAAAACTTATTCCCTCTTGCTGAAATATTCTTAGCCACAAATTAGCACAATTTTGTTCAGACACTGCCCCAAGGGTACACAGTCTCTGTATCAGACTCTACATGAAGTTTTCAAACCCTTCTCTTGGCAATTGCACAAGAGGAAGAGAAACACTACTGGATAAGACCTAGGACCTACTTTACCCAAAGTTCCACTTCTGCTGGCCAATACCAAAAGCTTCAAATAAAGGTTCAAAAATAGGACGTTTTCAAAGCAAATTGCTCATTTAAAGTCCACAGAAAACAGCTGGTCAAAATTTCTGGATGGAAGACATACAGCCTCCCAGGCTCAGCTGACTGATCAGCTGATGAACATGGCTGACGAACACCTTTATGTGAGATGTTCTTAAGAGTCATAATTTCGGGCCTATATATCTGTGATCATTCTTTTTATTCCTGTAAATGTTTTCCTTTTAATATTTTTCTACTTCTTAGTATTGGTTATACCCAGCAGCACATATTTCCATAGGTTATTTTCTAGTTACTGCAAAGTATTTCCTTTAAAGTTTTTGTTTTCTACATTTTTATTTTATTCAGTCTCTCTGCTCTTATACTTTTAGCACTCAATATAAATTCTCTTTGTCATTTGCTTAAGAGTATCTTTAGAAATAATTATTCAATTTTCCACAGTCAAATTCTTTCTTACTACATAATTTACATTTTTTCATCAGTTATTTATACTGCTTATGTGGGACCTTCCTATGTTTCTAATAACTCTTTTTCACTATTATCTAAAATGCTTTTATCTTTTGTCTACCTATATCTCTTCTGATTTCTTTTTTAATTATAAGAGAACACAACTTGACACAGGAGGACCTTTTTTAAAACACAGAAATTTTTAATGATGTCTTACTGCAGACTCCAGGAGTTCTTCTGTGAGATGAGGATACAGTGAATTTAGACCCCAGCCATATGCACAAGTTAAAAACATTCTTTTTAGTGTTTATGATCTTGCTGTTGGCCATATGGAACCGTGCCATAATACAGCCAATTTAGTTGTGAGTTTTTCAAAGTCTTCCATAATCCTACCAAATTAAGTAATTTTGTGCCATATGAAAAGTATACCAGGTTTCCATTCTCTTTTCCAAATCACTGAAAAATGGTTTTAAACTAGATGGTCCCATTACAGACAAAATGTGCAGTAACTGTTCATATTGGTGAAAATGGACCATGTTTCCCAACTTTCTTTCTCATTTTAGACAGTTTCTAAGATATAACAAAAATATCCTTCTCATTCTGTGATTAAATTTATTTTCCTAGCAACTTATGGGTGATCTCATTAAATGACTGTGAAAGTCTACATAAAATACATTCACCAGTTTTCTTTTATCCAACTCAGGCAATGTAGCATACAATTACACAGAGAAAACACGACTGACCTTTCTGTACTCATTCTGAAAATGTATATTTTCATATCTTAGTGATTTATAACAATTTATTGGGTGATCATATGTGTTCTCTGCAATAAATTTGGTGATTTCACCAACCATTTTATTATCAAGATCAATGAAAGTCAGATCTTCTGATTTTGATTTAAAAGTTGTGATCTTTAAATTTCATTGTTATTTTTGTTTTCAGGTAATAGTATTTGTATATGTATCAGTATTTTCCAGTTCAAATGATTTTTAAATAATCATTCAGGAAAGTTAAAATTAGAGACTACTCAGGCAAATTGGATATGCCCAAGTCTATGAGACTGGATGGGATGCATCTCAGGGTGCTGGTAGAGCTGATAGGTGTCATAGAAGGGCAGGCTTTTTAGATTGTATAATCTCTTTGAGAGATCACATGGATCATGGGATGCTCCTAATAAGGCAAGGAGGAAAATTCAAGAAATGACATGCAAGTCAGCCTAACCTGAGTATCTGAGACACTATGGAGAAAGTCTGCAATATGTTTCCAGGCACAAGAAGGACAAAAATGTGACTGAAAAACCAGCAAAAAATTTACCAGGGACAAATCATGCTTGACCAATCTAATTGTCTTCTATGATGAGCTAACTGTCTCAGCAGGCAAAGGGAGAGCAGTGGATATTATTTACCTTGATTTTTTCAGGACTTCAAAGAAGGTATTCCATGGTATCCCTATAGATAATTTGATTGAACTTACAGTGTGAGTGGAAAACTGGCAAGACTTACTGTGGTCATGCTTAGCAATTTGAAGTCCAGCCTCCCTATGGTTACTAAGGATGTTCCAAAGGGATTGATTCTGGGACCAGTACTGTTGAACTTCTTCATTAATAACCTTGGAATTAGAGATGTCTATACTCAGCAGTTTTGTGGCTAGTACCAAATTGGGGTAGCGGCAGACATACTGGCAGAAAGGGCTGTCATTCAGAAGGTCCTTGACAGACTGGAGAAATGGACTGAGAGGAGCCACGTGAAGTACAACAGACACAAAGGCAAACTCCTGCTAGCACCTAAAGAGCGACAATTCAAAGCATAATTACAGATTTAGGGTTAGAAAGTAACTGTGCAGAACAGGATATGATGTCATTGTAGACACCAATTTGAATATGAAACACAAACCACACTCACAGCAGAGAAGACTAACTTACTGTATTAGAAGGATTTTAGCCAGCAGAGCAAGGGAAAAGATCATTCCTCTGTGCTTAGCACTGCCAAAATCACATCTAGAACACTGCCCAGTTTTGGTCTCCCCAGTACAACAAAGACAATGGTAAATTGGAGTTTCACTCTTCCAAGTGAAAGGACAAGATGCAACGGAAAAGAAAATTGCAGCAAGAGAAATTTTGGTTAAATATGATGTTGAAGGGGAAATAACCATGAACAGCAAGTAGCACAGATATGTCCCTTCTTAGAGGTATTCAACACCAAACTGGACGTGGTCCAGAGCAACCTGCTCTACTTTCAGAATTGTACTCTGAGTTGAAGAGTTGGACCAAACATCCCCTTCAAGGGAGATTATTTTATGATTTTCCTGTTCCAAATAAATTTTAATATAATTGTATCTTTTTTTTTACTTCAGTGCTATGGAAATTGTAAGAGTTCCTTTTTCATTTGTCACCCTAATCTTAAATCTAATGGCTGCTGCCACCATCTGAAATCCTAACCCTAATCAACACATCTTACAAGCCTAAGAAGAGAATGATTCCCACATTGTTTTTGTTGAAAAGGAAGGTAGCAAGAATGATTTGGCTGCTTTGATAAAAGTGCACATATTTCCTGCCTTTGTGAGTTCCTGTTACTTGTTTTCCCCTGTCAAACTCGTTTGCACCATTCTTGTTCTCCAGAACATACGTTATCTCTCACCATTTAGATCCCTTTCTATGGACTTCCTTTCCGTCTTCTGAAGCTCTCTGAATAACCAGCATAACTATTTAATCATGGAAAGAGTCAGGCTTTTCTATAAACTTTCTTCTCTGTTTAGGGGGAGATATATTTTCTGTTACTCTGAAATATTCTGCTTTGAATATTTCAAGTCTATTTTGGAAATTTGTATTTATCTACTTTTCATTCTAGTCTATTTTTAATAATTCAATTTCTTCCCCATATTATTCTGCTAGTTTTCAAAATCAATCGATCATTTACATGGCATGAATCTGGTATTTTAATTTTATCTTGGTTCCATGCAGATATATGCATATCCTAAAGTAAACCCCTATTCCTAATAGACTGCTGTAAAAAGTAATAAAAGTAATAAAATGGCATTCTAATTTTTGGTGTGTTTTGGTTGGTTTCCTTCAACATTCTTCTATCAGTAGGGCTGAGCAAAAGAATATATTCGCTCTCTTTGGGCAACTGGACCTTAAATACAGTTTCTTTGTCTCTCTTTCTTTCATACCACATTGAAACTTCCATGTGATCCATAACCGTTGCTCCTACCATTTACATCCATTTGCTGTCCAGAGTCAGATGCAATCTTGTCAACTTGACCATGGTGCAGTCATTCCCCCTGCTGCTAGAGCCAAAAATGGTACTTCATTGCATTTTCCTGCCATGCTTCTGACAGTAAAGAGAAACAAACCCTTGTCCTGGGAAAGGGATGACTCTCTGCTAACATTTGCCAAGTTAACACACTGGATGAGCACAGACACAAACAAGCAA
Organism: Aquila spilogaster; assembly: GCA_024606505.1. Classification (NCBI taxonomy): domain Eukaryota; kingdom Metazoa; phylum Chordata; class Aves; order Accipitriformes; family Accipitridae; genus Aquila; species Aquila spilogaster. The sequence goes on from JANHGO010004805.1 coordinate 12,931, forward strand.
TCACACCAACTCTTTGCATTAAATGATGTCTGTCCTCAAATCACTTCTCCCACCATTTTTCTTCATTCTGTGAGTAGAACCATCATCATTTTTTAGGAGTTCCCAGAAGATCAAGGCTGTAGTGTTTTTCAAGGTAACCATTATTGTGTTGTATGTGACATGTATGACACATTATAGCACGTTTACTGTAGATGGAACCTTCAGCAAAAGGAAATTAATCCCTGTACTGAAAAGAGAGCTGCTGCTTTTGGACTGAGGTAACCTACAGGATGGACAAAAAAAATCCATTTCTCAAACTTCTCATGAAGATCTTACTTTTGTCATTTTCCTTTTGTCATTCTATTATGTGTGATTGTAAAACAATTCATTTAAAGATTTCTCCTTTTTCAAACCTGAATATATGGATGTGTTGACCTAGCAAAAGACAATGAGTCTATGAATCCTGCATAATTATAAAGACGCATATATACTTATGTATCAGAAAAAATATAACATTTATAAATAGCATACACATTCATTAATGGAGATAGCCCAAAATTACATATTTCATATCTAAAATTGAATTTGTCCTAAATTTGGGAAGGGAGGGTCATACAGGATTTATGATGTGGTGTGTTTGAGGGAAAAGGCTTACCATACATAATGCTTATCAAATTCAGCTGTTGCAAATGATTATTTTTTTCTTCCAGTAATCTCTGTTCAAACAAATTTGGCAAACAATTCATCCTAATACATCTATTTGGAAAAATCACCCTTTCATTTTTCCTCTACTGTCACACTGTTCAGATTGTCTCAGGATACATTTGCTTAATATAACTGTTCAACAAATACAACTGAAGTACATTAACAGAAGGTCTGACTTAATACTGAAATTGCTTCTAACTCTGCTTCAATTAACTTTGTTTCCTCCCAAGCTAGCAGTATTTCATTTATCACTTTCAGTTACAAACCTCAAATTTCAGGTTTGAGTTCTTTTTGTTTCACTCTCTTGATCCAAGAAAATGTACATCACTTAAGAAACAGAATTCTATGTAAATACATGGAACGGTCAAAAATTATTGTTCACATCATCCGTTTAGTTTCACTGCTTAACAAAGGAGAGCAGAGGATTTTTGCAACAAGATGAATACTTTCATTTCTTCTGTAGACTTCACCTCATACTTGGCATCACATCGGTGTTTTTCAAAAGAATGAAGATTACGGTAAAAATGTCTCCTCACTGGAGAAAAATGTTTTCTCAAAAAATCCCAAAGAGGATAAGAAAGGTCATTTACTGCCTGTAAATATAATTTAATACAAAAGAAATCTTTTTTTTTAGTTGGAGCATTAATAGAAGTTTTGAAAGAAAAACATGCATTTTCCACAAAGTATGTGCTTTAGTTCGCTGAGTGCAGTGTGGCAACGCAGATACCCCATGTTAGTTCTGACTGATGATGTTTGAACAGAGGAAAAGACATCATCTGTCAAAGTCAAATCTATCATGCCTTTCACTGTATTTTATAGCTGGCTCTTATTCAACAAATAATGCAAAACATGTACAAACTAAAGCTTGGAGCCATCATCCTTACATATTTTCAAGAAATGTTTTAGAATACCATTTTCAGTCACCCCATGTCAATGACTGATTGCTCATTATTGCCTATGTGACTAATGATAAGCATGATGATCTGACACAAAAATTCACACTACTAACAGGTTGTATGGCTTGTTTTGTCACTCAGAAGTATCCCTGCTTATTTTAACACTCACACAATAATTTATTTGCAGCACAGAATAGTGGACTTAAAAGCAGACATTCCAGGCAATTATTCTTTCTAGTGATAAGTGAAGGTTATTTTACTTGATCCAAAATAAAGAATTTCCTTGCTCAGAAATGATATATGTGTGGCCTGACCTAGAGCATACCAAGCCAGACAGCTGAATGATGCAAAGCAGACAATGGAGCCTACACATGCATTTGCATAGAGCAAGATACACTAGGACAAAAATAATGAAAGCCAAAAATGTTTAACATTTAGATTCCCATTCCTTAATTTTCTGCACTGTTCTCCTCCATTAAAGTCATAACTCCTTCATCAAGGTTTCCAAATGAGCAAGTGGTATAAACTGCACTTAACTCCAATACATATTTATATATTTATTTTACTCATATATGGAGTCATAAACACTCTTATGGAAGGCAATTGATACTTAAATGCTATTTAAGTATTAATTAAAGTGTCATATGCAAGATCCAGGTGATCATTCTTAGAGGTGGAGCTAGTAAAATTCTATGGTAAAGGATCCTATTCCTGCACTACTTTTTAATAAAAACGCAGACAAATTAGACAATAAGAGAATTAGAATGTATACCTTTTGAGGGATGGTTAAAACATTTTTGCATTATTAGTCTAAGAAATATGGGACTACAAGGGGCGAGATGAGAACAGTATTTCAAGAAGATAACTGCTCTTTGAGTGCAGAAGGGGCAAGACCAGAACAAATCAGTTTATTTTGCTGTAAAGAAGATAAAAGTCAGATGAGATGAAAAACTTTCTAAATGACAAAAGTAGGCAATCACCACAAGAGAACAAGCAGGGAGTTGACGGTATCTGCTTTCTGGAGGTTCCTTATGGGTAAATTACATAAACACAAATTATTCGGGAATGAAGCCTAAACATTTTAACTCTGTCCAGCAGGCTGGAGTCAATAGTGTTAACTCTAACACTGGGAAATTCAGTACAGTCAGTGAGGAGAGAAAACTTGCAAGCACAAACACTGAAACTGCCAGTGCACTCCTTGGAAGTGTCCAGAAGGAGCATTAATGCCGGCCCACCTCAGGTCAGCAAAACAAGAATAGCTGTGCCTGACCAGATCTGAAGCCTACCCACCACAATGTCCTAACTCCAGCCACAGACAGTCATGACACTCAAAAAGATATGTATGAGTAGGACTAGGTACCCACATGCTGAGGGCACTAACAGGCCATCACTCCCTGCCCAAACCCAAGGAGGTGCTGATGCCCTGGAATGACACTGCCCCAGCTTCCCCCCAGCTTCCCTGCTTCCTTCCTGGGGCAGGGGTGGGACTGGCCCTGACTGTGGGGCTCTGCCCTACCTCTTGGGTAAGCCTCCATAGCCCCTGACTCCCAGGGAGCTCCTGGCTCATCTGACATCCTGAGACGAGCATGAAATGGCGGCACTTCCCCAGAGCACTTCCTCAGCTTCCAAATATTTTGTGGCTCAAAGACTCTTCCTGAGCAGTCATGAAGTCATAGAGCTGGGAACAAAGAACAGAGGTTGTACTTGGAGGGGATGAGACCTTTGGGAGGCAGCAGCTAAATGTTTGGAAGTTATGATTGATTACACACTAAACATGAAGCCTCTGTACAATGCTGCATCCAAAGGGCTCTTTGAGCCCTGGATGTAGAAGAAAGAAGAACTAGGAGTGAGGAAATAGTACTGCCTTTATGGGCAGCTCTGGCAAGATCTGTTCTGGAATATCAAGTTCATTTCTGGTATCTACATTAGAAAAAGGGTGTTGAAACTTGGAGATGTTACAAAAAGAAGACACAAATATAACTAAAGACTTTAAGCAAATACCTTACTGAGAACATTTTAAAGAAGTGTATCTCTTTGCCTAGTCAAAGGGTAGGTGCAGGAGTTACTTGACATTATTCTATAGGTATCAACCAGGTGTTAATAATGTACTGTTTAGGGTACCAAAGAAAAACAGATCAAAGAACAATGGTTGAGATAAAACTAGGGAGAGGAAAATTATTCAAAAATCTTTAGGTGGTTCCTCTTCAGATAAAGCTGCCAATGAAAAAGGACTCTCTAGTTCTGAGTATATGAAAATCAAAAAGGAATGCTTTCCTGTAAAATAAACCCAAGCAGGAAAAAAACAGATACTGAAAGTCTAAGTAATATTCTGTGTTTGAATGATGTAGTCCTTAAAAATATGAATTGTTTGGCCTTCATTTGTGTATTTCTCAATAGCAAGCAGTCTCCTAATAGTATTTTTCAATTGCTGTATTTATTCTGCAACTGCAAAAAGAATCTTGATCAGATTTAAAGACAAGATGGAAAGAGCTAGTAAAGGAATAAGACAATATGGTAATTTTACCTGTTAAACATGTTTCCATATCACAATTACAACTAGCTCTCAAAAACAATCTTCCTATATCTTTGGATCACATCAAATGATCGACTTTTCAGCTTAGCAAAAAGCAATAACAAGATATCCCATAGAGATATTAGAACTCTTCACCTCTGTGTAGGAAAAGTATCTCTACAGATCTATCAGGCAGACATAGCTGATTACCTCTTCCACTCTGCCTATGTTTCCCCTAATGTAGCTGAAGCCAGACCAGATGCAGGGCCAGAGGCTCTTCACTTTTGGAGCTGGGCAGCCTTTCTCTCTCTTTGATGTAAGTCTGCCATACCATGATGAATGAAATGGGAACTTTCTCTGAAATGAGTCATTAGGAGGCATACAGAGTCTGCAGAAAAATTTCAGCCACAAACTACACTCATTAGATGCAAGAAACTCACCATTTCAACAGGCAACTGGGAAAAATTGTTAGTCCCTGAATTTAGTTTATGTTCTCACGGTCATCTGCCTGCCAAGTGTACAGGACTGGGTAGCTTGTTAGCAAGGTAAATAGCATGGGCATACTGGGCAATATTTGGCAACCATGAGATTTAGCAAGTGATCACTCTTGGAGCAAGGAGAATGATACAATCAAACATGTGTGAGCCTGCAATCTGCAATAGCAGTAGATATGCTAAGTCTCCATTTGAAATAACATCTACAGCTTCTTGTTTTGGCCTCAGATAATCTATGAATCTATAAAATAAAGTATTCTCAGAGAAAATACATATTTTCAAAATTGAGTCTTTTTTCAAAAATCTCATAAACTAGAGATCTTCAGATCTATATTAAAAATAGGCTGTACCTGTCTCTCCCAAACAATACTCGCATGTGTTCTGGAGGCAGGATTTACTTGTGAAAACTGAGTTAGATAAAGTAATGATGAGAGAGGCTTAGGATGAGAGCCTGAGCTCAGGAGACTTGTGCAGTCTGAGAGCAGGAAAGCTGATCCATTACCTGCCCTGGGTCAGCAGCCTGTATAGCATACTCCTCCACAGCATGGACAGCATCACCCTCCACTCTGATCTTGACACAAAAATGTGCACAGACACTTCTCTTCTTTCACATTGGAATTCTGTAGAGGAAGAGAAACACTTCCTACGGAGCAAAAATTTCCCTCTTCTTCCTTGTGTATCTTTCCCAAACAGTGCTACCTCACTATTCACACCCTATCCTTAGGACTCCAAGCTTTCCAAAATGTCCAATGCAATTGAAATGTGATAATAAACATCCACATCATTTACAGGTCATTTTCTTTCTAAGCAGACGAGATAATACTCCAGAACACATAATGTCTTGAAAGCACATGCAAACAAAAATACTTACACAGAAGAATAAGCTGTATTTTTCTGCAAGGTCCTTATGAAGTGGACATATAATAGTGATTGAAAGGAAAATCCAATGCACAAAAAGCTTTCTTATATGAGTGGTCCTGCTGAGAAAACTATGCAATTTTCTTGTTAAATTATAATATGTTATATTCTGCTCTGAGGAAAAGGTCAATGTTAATTTACATTAATATTATTAAAACCTAATCCATATACATTCAAATCATGAAATCATTTTCTAGATCTACTGTGTGTAAGCGCCAAAGGTTAAATACTTTCGAAGACGTAGTGCAGAAGTAGCAATATATAATGTGTCTGCATTTCCCAGATGTTTCTTTGATGAAGTGCACATATACACTGCTAATCTCAAATGTTTTCATGGCAGAAATGGACTAAATAGTGAGATATTTCCAAAAAAAAAAAAGGTCAAAACTTTACCCAAATTTTCTGTGTGTTGGCATTCTCATAGAGAGGGAAATCATGACCTCCCACTCTTGACAGAGACACAAAAGATTTCAAAAGTGGAGCAGAGACTGTCTGGATGTGAAGAGTGGAAGTCTTGACCAGGAAAGTGAAGGTTCATAAGCAGTCTGTGGTTCTTCAGACGTGCTGGGTACCAGCATGCAAGTGGAATGCTGTTAGAAATGGAAACCTGTTAATTGAATAGATTCTCTGTAAAAAAAAAAAATCCTCATTGCTACTAGCATTCTTCTCTTACATTGCTGATGATCAGTGTCTAAGTAGAGCACACCATGCACCTAAGAGGAACTTAATCTTATTTTTCCCCATATTAAGCAAATCCTAAATATATATTGTCCACTGAATGAAAGAAGAGAGGAGAGGCAAAGAAGATTAAAGTATTCACAAGTTAAAAGTTAAGGTTTTAATTTTGTCAGGAATTCCTCCAAAGTTAAATGTGAGTTATAAATAACTGGGAGTCATGGAAAGTCTGCTGATATTACTACTCTTTCCAAAATGTTCAGAGCAGTTGTGCAATTCTAAACAAAATGCATATGTTTGGTGTATTAATGAAGACCACTTCTGAGGATCCAAATACAGCCATTAATTTCTGATTTTTCCCATTATTATTTCAACCTAGAGGAGACTCTGGCGGTCATTTTCCTGTTATGTTTAAGCTTCAGTAAGAACTAGTCATGCAGTTATTTTTACTCCCTGATGAGTTTATTCTTACCAGCATTTCATGTAACATTTTGTGGGCCAACATCACTTTTTCACTCCCTTACTCTCCCAAAGGAGATTTTACTGAAAATGGGCATAAAGGACCAGAATTGTAGCTTTGCATATCACAGACTACCTTTCTTTCGCCCCCTTCCTACCATCCACAAAGAGGGGTATAGATAAATTTTGACAATATCCAACCACAATGTTAGCAGATTCGGTATGCTACGACAATTCCTAAAAGCACCATTTTACTCTCCACTTCATGAAGACTGCTTGAGAGCTGTGGGTCATCCTCTCTCAAAATTTAAGAGATCACCCATGAAGTGAACAGCAACAGAAATAAACCAAGCAGCTCCAATTTCTAGGCAAGGGTTATACCCTTTCCTGGTGTAACTCTATTACCTGTTCCTATACAATAATTAACACAGCAAAATGTCTTGTGGACTTTTTAAGAGTGATCCTCACTGTGAGTCGATAAATAAGTTTAAAAACTCATTTTTAATTATAAAAATTATTTGCTGTGGTGGTCATTGCCAACACAGCACAATTCCCAGTCCGTACCTCACACATATATTAAAATCCTCAGCAATTTTTGAATTCAGAATGATTTATGTCAATTTTGTTTTGGGTGGCAACAAATTATGACTTCACTCAGCAAGAAAACATTTCCTGCTGCTATCTCTTAAGGACTGCCTGCAGCGTTTAACTATCAACTGCTAGCATCACACAGACTGGAAGGTGACCAATGGAATGTGTGAGGAGAGATTAGAATGAATTTTTGACGTGTGTTTTCATTTCATAAACTCTAGTCTCTGCAGTCGCAAGTTTGTCATTTGTTATGTGTTTTTTTTTTCCAAAGGCAGTTTTGTCTTATCTGATGTTGAAACTCTTCCATGACGCTTTGAATGCTCAGGCATAAGAAAAAGAAACCGGTTGGAAATTTGTTCATGTCTACCTCTGTGCTTGACATTTCTCCACTGATAAGGTACAGCTAAATATTGACTTTTTAGTTAAGTTCAGATTAGCTGTCTGGTCCACAGGCATTGATTGTAAACCATTATCTTTTCCCCATTTACAGACCCCAGTGCTTTAACACCAAAAAGATAGAAAGAGGGAGACAAAAAGAAAGAAAATATATAGAAAATGGAATGAAGTGGAATAAAGTGTAATTGGCTTTAAAGGTGTCATTAAATCTTGCTGAGGAAAAAAAAAGCTATCGCTGTTTACCTGTAAAAAGCTATCCTTTTTCCATTCTAACAGTCACAATGTTCAACTCATTTTTGACCCACTCAAGCAAAATGCCAACTCAAGTCTGCCATCAGAACAGAGGATTGGGAGAGATTTAAAAGATTCTTCTATTGCTATACAAAACCTGGCATTAAATAAGCTCTATCAGAGGTATTGTACTGTAGGGGATCGGCAGTACTGCCATTTCCACTTCATTATCCCAGCTCGCCATCCCAATCTAGGAGAATACTTTGAGAATGTCAAAATAAAAGTAGATGAGATAACAGGATGACGTAGCTATTTTAATTTTTGAACAGTCTTTGGCAAAGCCCATCCCAAGAGACTGTAAATGAAACCCAAATACCATGGAGTAAAAGGCAAAGTATGCTCATAGATAAGAAATTGGCTAAGAGAAAGAAAACAAACAGGAGGAGTGAATTACAAATTTTCAGCTTGGCAAAAGTCAATCAGTGGGGAGCCCTGCAATCCTGATCCAGAGAGGTGGCACAGAGGGGATATGGCAGAGAGCTTGTTACTGCAGCTGCCTAGGGATGTCCTTTTGGATGTCACAGCCAGCTGGAAGTGATTAGGGCGGCCCACATGGCTCGTGCACACATGGAGTCGTTCAAAAGCAGCTATTGCACATTCACTTCACACCATTTAGTTAATCCCATCTAATTTCCAAGTGCAGACAAGTGTTTAACTTCACTGGGGCTGAAGCTGGAGCAGCACCAATGCCCTGACTGCACAGAGCAGGTGAGATGCCTGCTGCCCTCAGGAGGTGAGGAAGAGTGGCAAAGACAGAGGTCTGGGTCATGGAGGCAGCTAGTATTAATGTTGACAAAAGGTGTGTCTATTTCTTCAACCAAGCCTGACCTGAGCTAATAGTATCAGCTAATTACAGCACACATGCAAGCTTTTATCACTGAACCCTGCTGGGCAGTGCAGACAAAGAGTTAAGTCTGAAATTTCATGTCTCACTGCGATCTTAAATCAACGGAAGAGACTCTCCCAGTTGGTGAAAAGAAGCTGCCCTCAGTGGGGCAGAACTGACTGATGGCTGGACCAAAACTGAATGGAAGAGAGCTCCTCTGCATTCTGCCTCCCACGGCCTCTGCTACTCATCACACATTGTGGATTTACCACTGAGTATAAGCATGCTTTTTGCTGTCAGTGATGCCTGCAGTGCTCAGTCTTGAGTCACGAACTCCAGGTGGTATTCTGTGTTTCTCTTCAGCACTGGTCCTGGGTACACAGCTGAGATTTCAAATCCTGTGCCTGTTGGTACATTGCAGCGGTGATTGTTTACTTACATGAATTAAGTCAAATGCATTAACTCTACTTGCAGTTTCAAGTACTAACACTCATCTAGAGGCATGATTTTCTCTTTTGAGTTTTGGTTCAGAGCAGTAAAGGAAAGGGACCTTCAGGATTACAAAATTACAAGCTTCATCACTCCATTTGGTAGAGCAGACTGCAGTGGGGCCACCAGTGGTTTGACCTTCGGCACAAGCAAATTATGTCATGGGAATATATAGCTTGGACATGGTGCAGCAAGTATTGTTTTAAATACATCGTGTGACACAACATGCAAACATGATGAAAATATGAAAACCAGGTGTGTGTGTTTGCATATTGCTTAAGGAGACAGTTCTTCAGATTTTCTTGATTGCTAACACACCACATCTTCCACAGAAAGAGCTTACAATATTTCAGTTTTAATGACTGCCTATTCTATTACTATTACAGCATGAGTGTCAGCAAAATTTCCCAAAACTGATTGCTTAAAGCCCTCTCCACTTGAAAACCGAATGTTGCACCTATGCCAAGTTTCAGATTGATTCAGACTGATGTGTATTTAAAAACTAAACTATAATTCCTCAGATATTCACAGCAGCAAAGCTGATAGGCTCTTAGCTTACACCTTCAGCCCCAGAAATGAACGCTGTGATCTCATCACATACCACAGGCCCAGCTGGGTTCGGGCTAAGTCAACCTGTGGGTGGGAAACCTCGGTGGAGTTTTAGGAAGTAGTATTAATGATTTAGAGTCTATTTACCCTGCAAATTTTGCTAAGGTTGCAGTACAGTTCATTACTTTCGCAAAGCAGGAATAACATTTTAACATTGCTCCTGGGAATGGAATGCAGGAAAACTGAATCTAACTTGATCGTTACTTGCAACTAGAAATAAGTAGCATAATTAGAACAAACTGTGGACCTTCTACGGAAATAGGAACCTTTAGAAAGATGTGTTGATGCTGAAAGAAACACTTCATTTTGCTCTGACTACCCATGTTCTGCAAAGCCCTTTGTAAGCAATTGGTCCTCCCTGGTGCTATGTTCATGCTTGTGTATGGCTAGAAATTCTGTAACCACACCGATGACTTTCTAGAAAGCTTCTACAGTTCTTCCCAGATGATGAACTGCGAAGAGACTTGTAAGGTCATCTAAGCATTGAAAGGGAGATGTGTGGAAAAACATGGTAGCATTATTAGTATGCAAAGGGCTCAGCCAACATCCTGGCTGGGAGATAACAAACCGAATGACTGTAGCATTCTTTTATCACTACCCATGCTGGGTCAATAGCACTGAAATTACAGCATCACCAAAAGCAAGTGAGCAAACTTTATGTGTAGGTAAGATGTGAAATCAAAGCAGAGTTCCAATTAACTCTGTACTAATCATCTGTGGAAGTCAAAAAGCATAGACTCTTCCACGCATAAAAACTAACAGCATAAAGAGAATGCACACAAAAAAAAAGTCTGCAGAATACACTTTGTTAAAATTTGTCTCTAATATGGAGCTCTATTTAAAAAATCCACATCAGCATCACTCAAAAAAAATCTGTGTAGTAGACCATGTTCCATAGTCCCTGTTTCATACATGCTGAACCTGTTTTAGTGGAAAATTTATGTGTCTTGTGATATTTCACATGCAAGTGCACATAGCCATTACTGAACTTGGCAACCATTTACTCAGATATCATCAACTACCTTCAAGACAAGTATTTGGTCTACCCTGGTGAGTTAGACTCCTGCACACAAACAGAAACCTCCTCAAGCCAGCTCAATTCTTTGTAAGACAGATATCAACATATATTTGAAAAATATTCATCTGAAAATACTTAAATTCCTACACTGCCTACAAAAGAAGCCTAACTTACTAGTCTTTCTTGGCTAGAAATCTAAACTTTATGTAGCTAAGTCAGATTAAACAAACCCCATCCTATGTGGTTGTTTTAGACATTATCATTGCTCTTTTCAAATGACTGCATAGGGTGCACAGCGTCCTGGACAGTGCTTTAATTGCAAACTGAGAGCCTCTATCAGCAAAGATTTGCCTTTAAATTTTTATAGGGAAGGGAAGGGAAGGGAAGGGAAGGGAAGGGAAGGGAAGGGAAG
>JANHGO010004806.1:0-24198 GCA_024606505.1 Aquila spilogaster
CTCCCCCCCCCCCACCCCCCAAAAAAAAGGGCATTATTGTAGCTTTATTGTAAGGAACAATTTTCTATATCGCAGCTGTCCATCAGAGGCATTGTAGACTTAATTCCATAGTTGGCCTTCAGTTAGGCATTGTCTGATTCATTCTGAGCTAAATAGTGCCAGGACACATACTTGCTTACTAAAACAATGAGAAGCATTTCATATGTATGCGTATTTGTGTGTGAGCTCGTGCTGTAAGTTTATTTTTTCAGGCTAAAGGGAAGGACTATTAACCACAGACTCTAGAGCCTCTGATTTTATAATTAGAAATCAATTGGGCAAAGCCTAGTTTTGCATATGTGACCTCTTCCCATAACTGTATCCCAGAATGGCTTTCTGCTGAAATGATTTGCTTAACAATCTTACATTAACAACTAATCTATTTGCAAAATCAGTTTGAAAAACTAAATTACCTGTGTGCTTTTGGTGGCTGTGTAGAAAAAGTTTAACCAAGATCGAATTACCTGAATGTTGTGGGGGTTTTTTTGTTTATTTGTTTTTTGTAATTTACATTTTAATCTCATTGCTTATTTGTTTTAATTAAAAGATGTCACAAAGCTTTTTGGCACTGTGGAGTTGCATTGACTTTGGTAAGGGCACAGCAGGGCCAATTGTATCTAGAGTTTATATTGTTCATTTGTGTCCACAGGGAGAGAATGATGAAGCTGAACTGGGTTATGCCAGACAGATTACTGAAAGACATTTACTCAACAGATTTGGTCACTGTGGGCCAGCATGATGGTGTAGATTCATTTCTGTCCTGATTGTCCTGGTATTTGAGAATCCTCAGGTGGGATGGATGTAGCATTTCCTATTCCACTTCTTTTTGTGGTATCATGCACAGAGCACGTTTCAGCTATTAAAAAGGAAGTATTTGACCAGAGTACTTCATTGCAATCATCTTCAAATTCAGGGCAGGGGGACCAGCAATCTCTTTTTTTCCAGGGAAGTATATCACATTATGCTGTAATTTAGAGTAGCCCACATCCTATATTTCATCTCAGTTCCTAGTTTAGGGAGAACTTAATGCAGGGTAATGCCACTGCTTCTCTTTTTCTTTATGCACAGTGTAAGCCAGCCAAATTTCTTGATCTTAGCCAAATGTACATAGGTCGCTCCAAAAGTAATGCTTCCTATTTGCTTCCATGGAAACCACAACAGATATAAAGAACACAATAACTCTATTTAATAGAACAAATTCTCGGCTACAAAACATTATATTTCAACATAGCCATCACACTTAGCTGTGCATTTTCACCAGCAGTGAACAAGAGCCTGCATTCCATACTAACATCCACTATTTGATCTCCATAAACATTCAGCAAGTGTTGATGAATCTCAATGATTGCCTCTTTTTCCACATGGAGAAATTCAGTGACACACCTTTGCTTCATCCCCACTTTTTTGTTAGACACTGTTTTGTCAGACTGTCCCTCTGCTGCCATCCCTTTCATGACAACACAATTTAACTTAAGGTTCAGCCTCTACTGTCATACCACCAACATCCGCCTCTGATGATCTGGGCCAACAGAATAAAATAGGAGGCATTACTTTCAGAGCAGCCCTCATAAATGTAATGATAGGGTAATGTATAAAATATGTTGTTCCTCTCTTCACGTTAATTTTGTGTCGATAATGGAAAGATCTTTCCATGTTTGATGGGAAAATTCTAATGAATACCACAGCAAAATTGGGATTTTGATTTCACAAATTTATTGTGGTAGCAACAATTCTTGGAGAAAAGGAACTGAGAAATACTTTTCTGTTTGTTTCTTTTTGTGTGTCTGTGTGAGAGAGATCTCATTATTCCTGCAATCTTACTGTTTACTACCCCACAGTAATACTGTTTTAAAAAGTGCAGGAATATCTGAAGTCTGTTGTGTGATAGGAGTGAATGGAATCTAAGTAACTGGAGATGTGGCTGGTTTCATCTTATCAGCCTCAGCTTTTGATCTTAAAGGCTTCAGTCAAGCACAGACACTGCTTGGGTGAACAGTTAAACTATGGTTGCATTTATTGGCATTTCAAAGATAATGCTAATTTAATTCAAACTCAAACACTACAGAACTTGAAGGAGTTTAGATATGAATCAAGTAAAAATTCCTTTCCACTTTTACAATGCAATGAAGCATCAAAAATAACCACCGTATCAAAGTCCTTCAAGTTTAATTTTAGTTTTCACAAAAAGCTGCTTTTTTATTCCATGGATATAAATATACTTCGCATTCTTCCCTAATCCTCTGCTTAAAATAAAGAAACTACCAAAATATAAATCAAAATTTAGCATCAGAGAGAAACTCTGTCAGCACAGACATTTGTGAAGATCTTTAGAATGTTGGAATAATTATAAAATTAGATTTCTGTTCAGCATAGGCATAGACAACAATTTACTACCACATACCATAAATGAGATATCTACATTTTCTACATTTGAAATGATGAGCCTTTTTTTTTTTTTTTTTTTAAACTTTGGATCTTTTGTTGTTGTTGTTTTATCTCCATTTTTGATAGTTTGCAATTCAGCCAGAAGTTATTTCATATTCAGAGTTGAGCTGGTATCCTTTTTTCGATTGCACTATTGAAAGGGCAAAAATATGGCCTGCTTCACAAATGCGTGGTTTCAAAACAGCCTCAAAAATTAGAACTGGAGACTTTCAATAGCAAGAGCAAACTCAGCCCAATGCATTTGATGCAAAATATTTTCGAACTACTGACAAGATGTGCTGTGCACAGGACTGAGTTGGTGCATCTGAACTTTTATTCCGAAATACTTGGGCCTAGCTAGGATCTGTGCAAGATAAGCTGGAAGAGAAGTTTGGGAAGAGATCTTTGAAGAACTAAGAAGAGATCATGTCTTTTTGCTTTCCAAAACTCAGTTCACCAGCTTTCAGGCATGCACTGACCTTTTGCCTCAGGTTAACTTTGCCATGCTCTCTTATAGTGCCAAGATTTGGCTTTCCTCATAACAAAATGCCATATAAGATGAGAGTATGTTTTGAAAATAGTATTTCCCCATTCTTGAAGAAAATAGCAATTGGTTGCCCTATTCATATATATGGATTCTCAGCCTTTGCTGATTAAAGAAAAAGACCAAGCTGAGGGAGGTGTCTGTACTGCCTCACAGATCACTCTGATGGAGCCAGGGGTGCCCCTGTCTAAGAGATCATTCATCTAGGATGGCCCCTGACATTGGTACAGAGGGGAATTCTGACACTGGGAATGGGAGGAACCTAATTCAGGAGAATGTAGTATAGGGATGTTTATCAACCTCTGATAAACTTCAATCACTTTCCTTGCATACTATGAAAGGATACTTAAATAATTTAAAGGTCTTTCTAAAGCCTACACACATTAATGAGTACTCTCAGCAGGTATTATAAATGTGGATTTTACTCCAGTCTTAATTCATCCTGCTCTGATTACTTATTCAAATTGTACAGACAGCTGTGAAGTTATAGATGTGATGTTCTTTATCACAGAAGTCAGATACTGAATTCAGTTGGTTAAGATATACTAATCAGAGTTATTTTGATCTGTGTAAAATTCTAAAGTACAATCTGCGCTCTGATTTTAAAGATATTAATATGTACTAGATGAATGATTACAACAGTTGCTTAGATTTTGTTAATTTGAAGTGTTTAAAGCATTCAATAGAATAGTTGCTTGCTGTCCACCCCTGAGTGGAATGTCAATTCTTGTTTATAATGTTATAAAGTTAAAAAGAAAGTCCAATAATTATCTCCAGCAGGCTCATTTGCATTATTTCTTCATAGTAATTATGTGAACAATAAGGAATGTATACCTAAGAGCAAAATATATGGTGATCTGTATGCTGAAATATAATCACAGTAAACATGCTTTAATTGTGTTTGTGTTGCTATTAAAGGCATGACATAAAGTTTTCCTAATATCTACAGAATGAGTCATAGCACCGAACACTGAAACAGCCAAATAAAGCTGATACTAATAAAAAAATAATAATTCAATTATGCTAAACAAAATGAATTAAATTGCTTTATATTTGTTGGAAGTAATGATTAAATTGTAGGGTTTGTGTAGGCAGCAGGAATGATTTTGACTTTAAAGTGAGTAAGTATTAAATTCTCCCAGAACGTGACTATTTCTTCTAATGTAAGTAACATTTCATGCTCAATTTTGATAAGTTGGGGAGAAAAGTTCGTTTTGTGTCAATTTGAACTTTTAGAATATCAAGAAATATTTTGGAATTGACATAGAATGTTTGTTATATCCAAACAAAACTCTTAATATTATATTGAGTGGAGTGAATTCAAAAGGTAACATTTACTTTACATAATTTTAGCATATTGAAATGTAAATAGTTTTTAAAAAATGAAATCAATGCCTGTGCAGATATAAATATTGAATGTAGAATAACTTTAAAGCATTTGGGTCAGGAAAGATTCATGAAAAGATTCATCACTACTCTTATCCTCTTTCTGTATTTGTTTCCTAAATGAACTTTGCAGCAATCTGCAGGTGCAGTGACTGAGTGTCACTGATTCTTAACTCTTGTCCAAAACATGCAGACAGAGTTCTGGCTATGGCCTTTTAGTGATCTTAAGCACCTGTCCTGAGGACCTTCAAATACTTGGTTTGTTCTGAATATTGGACCTCTTCATTTCTCCACTGTATTTCTCCACTGGCGGAGTAAGAATTAAAACTAAGTTCTGCTTAATGTGTGGCAATGCCAATTTAATTACTGAAGTAATATCCTTAGATGGTGAAATAACTGACATGATCTCCGTACATTAATACTAAGATGACGATAACATTATCTTGACTGGGGAAGACAAATGAAAGTCCATCATTGTTACATGGAAAGCTCCAAGTGAATTGCTTGTGTTTTGGATGCATGACCATTCCCAGCATTGCCTCCTGGGGGCTGAATGACATGGCCAGTTTGGTGATGATTCTTTGCTTGGACTATCAATGTAAAGCGTCACTCCTAGAAGAGAATCAGACCAGAAGAGAGAGAAGAAATGTGCTTGGCAGTAAGATTCCAGGCAGAATAAATAAGGTTTGGAAGTATTCTTATCAAGATGCACACTTACTGTTGGGCGCTGTGAGAACCAAATCAGACAGCACTTATGGAAACAAAACAAAACAAAACAAAAAAACCACGGCAGCAAAAAAAATGCACTCTCTGAGGCTTTCTATTGATCTTGTATTCTGTATCCATTCATTAGCTCTCATCTACAACCAGTGAAACTGTTGAAATTTGTGTTATCTTTGCAAACATCTTGTAGCCCACCTTTCAGGAATGTATGTTGTCATTCGGATTTCTTGCATGAGCTTCTTTGCATCAAGTAACCTCCTACCCTTTTGATGGTGAGGGACTGATTTCTCCACACAGGCTTAAAAATTCAGTTACTGTCAAATCTCATTTATTCTGCCTTTTCACCCAGCACCTCCTCTATATGTAGGTAAGAACAGGAAAAAGAAAGGGAAAGTATTTAGCAAGTGAATAAAGAATGAATGAAGTGAATATTATCACAAGCACACAGAGGTTGCTGGGGACTTCTTCCTCCATGTTGTAGGTATTTTCAAGGCTTCTATAATCAAAAAATTACCCATCTTGTAGTCAGTAAACTGACATCTGGATGTTCATCTTCATACTCTGTGGTAAGATTCGAATTGCAAACTGTCATATAACTTTCTGGTATGTGGTTTTTATGAACCTTATGCTGGCCATTTACACACTTTTGTTTCCTCTCTGCTTTCGTATTTGTGCACTCTAGATTAATTTCTATCTTATGTTTTGTTTCATTTTTCATCCTCCAAACTGGCTTGGTTACTGTCTTTTACTACCTACTTTCTTTTGGGGCTGTATCTCAACAGGTAGAAGAAAGTTGAAATGTGAGGGTTTTGGTTTTCATCTTGTGACAGTATAGTATGCTTTAGATAGAGGCTTGCAAATTTTTTGCATTTTCCCTTGTCATCTATCACCTAATCTGCATAACTTGATTTGTCAGATATTTAATTATTTAACTCTTATATTGAAGTTCTTCTGTATATATATACACAGCTTTTCCACTGTCTGTCATTGTCTTGCACATTCTGTTCAGGGGTAGAGAAGGTTAAAATTAATACAGTATTCATCTAAACTGTTAGCATTGGACTGAGTAGAGGCTGACCATGCTAGCAAAAAGAGTACAAAGACTTAAAGTAACAGGCTAATTTTAAGAAAATCGTGGTATTCACAGATAAAGAAGTAAAACTAATCTTTAAATGCTGATTTCTAGCAGTACTTATGCATGCTAAAGTGTCTACGAATGCAACTAATCTGTACGGGACTGTTCATGAGCTATTCGTAACAACTGACAAACAAGAATTTTTCAGTCATTCTGGATTTTTTCAGACTCCTGAAACTGTTTCTTAAACCTGCATATCAATAATATATGAAACAAAAGCAGAGCTTACAGCTCTCTCTGGTACTCTGCTTTTCCTATGAATTCCTATCCTATTATAGGAAATGTAAGTGTTGCATTCCCCTGGAAGTGTTGTTCTCTTTTTTTCTATTCTCTCTTTGTCAAGTTGAGATTCCTTGGGGTTTGTGCTGGTAAAAAGAACAGGGTTATATTCAGATTAATTGTTTTTTCCTGAAAATAGTGTTTGGCCCTGTTCCACCACAGCATCATACTTTCTCATAGCACATAATGAAAAGGAAAAGGAAACTGGAGAACCTTTGGGGTTTTCCTGTTTTGCCTCATTGCTGACATGATGCTGTATAATCAAAAGCAGATATACACCACACTGGAGAAGATTATGGCTTCCAGCATTCCCTTCCTGTGGGCTTCTGTTTTTTTTCCGAGAAAAGCTACCTATTAGTGAAGCTGGCAGGGAATTATAGTGTACCTGGTAGGAGTATACAAACTCAGAAACCAATTGTGGTCTGTAATGAGGTATTTAATGTGGCTTCAAAATTTCAGTATGGGGAGGAGGAAGAGGTTTGGTTCGATCATGCTGTGGTTGCTATTTTGATTGCCCATGATCTCAGCTTGTTTCAGAAAAATAGCAACATTTTCTAAGGGGAGACATGCTTGTTACCTGTGTCAGTTTTAGTGTCAAAGTATCTGTAAAAGAACTGAGCAACAGTGCATTTATACTTCTAATATTTTGCTGAAGAGGGTAGTACAGAAGATTATCTTTCCAGTTAACTTTGTCATCAGTGTTCATTTACATGCCCAATGATCTCATCTCCAAAGGCAAACAAAATATTCTATTTCCTATATCCTGAGTAAATGTGAAAAGGCAGCTTTACTGACTTGATATATAATCTCAAATATTTTACCTTACTTCAAGGTCTTGCTATTTTCAACACTTTATTATCTCACAGTCAGATAATTGTTAATCTTATTATTTATCTAGTTTATATTGAAGTCAGTTACATCTGATGTATTAGTTATCAGAAAAGTATTAAAAAGTAGACTAGTGGTAAACTCTGATTTTTAATTGAACTATGAATTATGGAGTCATAATAAGAATGAAAAACCAGATAGCAGAAATAGCATGCCATAAAAATCTCACCAGCTGAAAATACAGCACATGTCATTTAGGTCAGGCAAATTTTCAATGGATTTTTAATTGGAATTTGTTAACTTTGAAGATCGGAATACTGAGAAATGATTCATGTAGGTTCCATAAGACAACACCAAAATGCATGAGACAAGGCTTTCTGCTAGAATATCAAGTGGAAAAATGTTTCCAAGCATTAGTCAGGCAGAGCATCCCAGGTGTTTAATTTCTGGCCCAGTCATCAGGAAGGCCAACCCCTTACTAGTCCCTGTTCCCTTCCCTAGAAAGCTTCAAAATTTTAACTTTTCACTGTTATTTTTAGGATGGGCCATACAAATGTTTAGATAATGGAGAAGAAACATGGGGAAGACATATAGAGTGGAACTGGTTAGAATCTTAGGAAGTTAATCAAAGTAACTGAAGATGAGCATGGAGGTTACTGGAAGCTGAATGAAGGCAAGGTTGAACTTAGCAGCCTTAATTTTGACATTTCACAACCTTTGATGAAACTTTTTTTCCCTTTTTTTTTTTTTTTTTTGGAGGGGGAAGTCTGTGGTGTTATATCTTTCTCTAACGCAGAGTTTTGTCCAGTATCCCTGGAAATTTCAGACAAAGAGACTCTTACTGAGTTGCTATGTGCTTAGATCAGCTTCTAAAACCATTCAAATGCAAAAAAAAAAACAACAACAACACTGTTTTAGATATTTTGGTATTCAGAATTCACTCTCATTTTTCCGTGCATTTTGAGCCATACTGAATCTGTAGGTAGTAATTGCAGAAACTAGACAACATCTCAGAAACTTATTTCTGAAATGGTGTGTTCTGGGTCCATTCTTCCTCATTGCTTTTCCAGAAAAAGGGGAGAGGAAACAAAAGCTATTGATATTTCACCAATGCATGCCATAGCATGCGGTGAGACGGAGTCTTAGTGTCAACAAGAATCTCTGTATGCTATTGTAATACAAACAATTAATAAGCATTATTTGTAGATGAGTACTGACTCCACAGCAGTCGGCTATGCAGTTAACTAGATGTCATTCAGTTTTTCTCTCAGTTTAGTAAAGTTCCTTCTGATAAATAGCAAGGAATGTACATAACATAGTATGATTTTGTGTTATTCTTGTATCTAGATTATCATTCGAATCATTTATAAACCTCCATTCTCGATATTATACCTCTTTCTCAGGTTTTTGAAGGATTTTTTGTGTGTGTGTGTTAGAGTAAGTACCTCAGCAGAGTCCTTGGAGATCTTCAAGAGTCTCCCTTATGCAGCTATTTCTCTGCTTCGCTATTCCTTTTTCAGGCATTGCGTTCTCTAGATGGATGTCTATAAGCAGCTCTTTGAGTTTCATCAGTTGAAAAGAGGTCCAGAGAAATCATAATATGTTCCTCTGCATGTTAACTTCAATTAACTGAGTATTGTGTGTCTTCTCCACCATTCACCCCAAAAGATATTAGGTGATAGCTGGTCACCTATCCTTTGGTAGAATGCCCTGTTGGAGAAATGCAAAGAACAGCTGAGTGGGGAGACAACAATATGTTTTTTGGCTGTTCTGTGCCCACAGAGTGATATGAGCACTATCAAGCTTGTGTGGGTAGAGAAATCCGACAGTGATTCAACTGTCACTAAATTAATACAGATGTCTTCTGCAGCCTCCCACTGTAGTCTTCACCATGAGCACAGACAATTTGGATGAAGGTCTAGCTTAAATCACTGCTAAGCCTGTACGGATTCAGGCTGTTTTGAGATTGACATATGTTACACATGTACAGCTTTTGTGATACTGGATTGTATACAATTTATCTGTATTCATCATGATCCAGCATTTCTTTTTTGATAATTCATGGGACCCCAGATTTTGGATATTTTGAATTACAGGCAGGTTGGATGTTCACAGCAAATGATATGAATACTCTAAAAACTGCCCACGCTTGTAATCCTAGCGCTATTTTTCACTCCTTGGAAACAGGTCAGGTTATCTGATGTGCAAAAAAAAAGTGATAAATGCTACTGATACTTTAGTCTCCACATGTACTGAGAAAGGGATTGCAGGACTCAATAAAAGTTGCTAGAGAATCAGATACATTACAAACTATAAAACCCTGCTGCAATGACTGCAGTTGATTTCTGCATATCGAGTGAATGCTTTCTACTCTCCACTCTTCAGTCAATTCTTTTAGAAAAACGTTAACATAGGCAGAAGCTGTGATCTATCTCTGTTGGTTTGCAGAATATTTCAAATTTAATGGTGTTGCAAATTGTTTGCATGAGACAGATAACATTAATAAGTCAGTTTGTAAGATATTCACAAGAATGCATGACTTGGTGGAAATGCGGGAGAAATTACATTAGGAAACTGAAGACAACACAAGTGATGTGACAACTGTGAAAATGCATAAAATCATAGTAACTGTTTTCAAACAAATTCTTCTGAATAACATATAATTCTGAATGAGTTATCTCTAATGAACATCTAACTGTGGGAGAATGTGAATGGGAATAATGGGAAAAATAATCAAATTATCCACGTTATATCTCTTAATTCTTGTAAACAATGCTTTGATGATAGCATGTAACTAGAAGCGTAGCATCTCAGAAGAACTATCATTTGGTTTGACATGTTTTAAGAAACTTGCTTTGTAGCATTTCCTAGCAGTGTTTATTTTTACACCCCAAATAACCTTATTTATTTATTTATTTGGTGAGAAAAAGCTTATACTTTACCTAGGTCCACAGGTCACAGGTTAGTGTAAGTGCACTGAAAAGATAAGTTATATTATCACATGGAAGCAGATAATTTATAAGAATCAATATGGAGGTACTCACAATTTAATTTTTCAGTTCTCATCATTTCACTCTGTTACCTTCTCAACAGTTTTCAATTTTAGCTCAAAGCTGGCTGCATAGCTATGTTTATATTTCTGCTCTGTGGATGTTTGACAGCCAATTGCTAGAAAAGAGCTTTCTATTTGCACTGCCAGCTTTACACATCATGTGGTTTTAGACAGAGTATTTACTTCCTTATGTTCAGACACTGAAGTATTCTAAGCAGTCTTCTTAAGTTTGAAAAATAACCTTCAAAATGATATTTTAGTGCTTTCCAGTTTTGTTTTTTTTTATAATGTTATTAAATAACATGATGTACTCTGCATGAATTTGAAATTTTTGCATTAAAAAGGAAGACAGGTTAAACATATTATCACTGGGATCCTGCTAATCGTTGTGTGCTAAGCATGTTCAAAAGCCAGTGTGGTCAAAGCAGCTGAAAGCAGAGCCTTGAAGGATTATAAAATCATGACAACTTAAATATGCACAAATAAATAGAAATATTCATTCACCTTTGACCAGACTGTCCTACTGTCGTTTGTTCTGCTTTCACTGATCTAGGATATTACTTGTCTAGTGTGATGGATTTTGTAAGCAGGCTTCAAATTACTGCTGCGGGTGTGTGGTGATTAACTTTTTTATTCGTCTTCTACAATCCTGAGAGTATGTATTATAAGATATCGTTCTAACATTCACTTGAGAAAATCATTTGAAAAACACAAAGAGGTCTTAGTGCTCAAGTGCAATGTACTCTGTCTGAGAATGAAGCCTAGTAAGGTATAATAAGCTTTTAAAGAGGAAAGGAAAAGTACAGCTCAAACAACACAGAGGAAAAACTTAGGACAGTGTGAATAAGAGGATGATGATTAAAGGAACAAAAGAGAAGGATTTGGTATATGGGAACTGCCCAACCTCTGGCTATCATTTTGTACGGGAAATTCCCACAAATTGTTATTTTTACAGCCTTCCCCATTTTTTGTCTGCATGGAGAAAAGAGAACCAAAACAGGCTGTGCTGGCAATAGGAATTAGCAACCAAAATGGAACAGCCTTCTGAAGTCTTGTTTGGAAATCTCACGCCGTTTTAGAGGTAGCAGAAACTACAGCAAGACTTGTAAGAACAACAGTCCAGGCCTGGCAAACTGGGGGCAGGAGTAAATAGCTTTACTGCTATGTCATTGAGGTGGCAAAAGAGTGTCAAGTGTAGGAGGCACTGTTAATTATAATGCCTGAAGTACTGGAATTGGTAATAAAAGTGCTTGACCCCCAATAGTAGGAAATGACGGAGAGGTAATATTTTTCCCCATAAGGATGCAGAAGAGAAAATGTTTTACATGACTAAAACTGCATGAAATTTTCCTGTTTGGCAATGTGACATAGTATCACTGTATGTTTCCATCTATCAGAAACAGTTGGGCTAAAAAATCAAGACCTGTTTACTGGAGGGGTGTCTCCTGGAGAAGACAGGAAAGGAACAGCAGCCTGGATTCAGAAATAGTTACATGAACTCTAGGCAGTAAGCCAACTACAAAAAGGTGCCAAGCATCTAAGGCCACTTGACATGGGAAACTTGGGCATTAAATTGCTGCAGAAAGCAGCAAGAAAAGGCAACAGTCCAAGCTGTAGTGGGACACAGGTCATATGTGGTGGCTGTGTTCTCAGGACAGAAGGGGAGGCAGATGGTATCCCCAAATGGAAAGGACCAAGGCCAGAGCAAAGGAAATGGAAAGCCTTAGCTATCATCTGGCTTAACATAAGGATTCAGAAGAAACAAGGTATGTAATAAATACGGAAAAATCAATCTGAGACCATGCACTGGAATGAAGATAGCAAAGAGTAGAAACAGATTATCTTGTCTTTGTTGCCATCACAACCACTGAAGAAAAGTATTTGATTGGGGAAGACTGCATGTCTGAGGGCACAGTTTCCTCCCTCTTAGGGAGTTTCCCTGGCAGGATTCTTCTGTTAAACAGCACCAGTACTACATAACTATTTTAATTAAAAATTAGTAATGTGGTTAAGTGGAGATAAATATGTTGAGCTCTTTAGGAATGGCTTGGGCAGTTCTATGGTCTCAGTGTTTTTTTCCTAGTATGATTTTTTGTGAGACTGAAGGTGGATTTGTTTCTTCCTCTGTTTCTGTCTTTTGTAAAAGCAAGGGTAACTATCTTTTTCCTACCAAGATGCTGAGTGAAAATATATATTAAAAACGCTGAATTCAGCCTGATGAAGAAGATCATACATGACAGATGTATGGAAAGAATCAGTGGTGCTCTAACCAGGAAAGACTAGGATCAGGATTCAATCAGATTTCTCAACTCTTTTCTTGAATCAGTTGGTCATAATCACTGAACTAGAACAAACAGATTCTTAGATCCCAGTTTTGTCTCCAGATTTTGAGCAGTAGTTCACTCTAGTGTATTATAAGATAATAATGAAAGGTAAGCAGTAAAAAGCAGTTTGTGCACAGTTGCAGTATGAACACAAACAGAGAAAAAAAATAACAAATCAGTAGAATACAAAAACAGTAACAAAGAATAAACCAAAACATAAAAGAAGCAATCTGGAATCAAAGATTCTCAAATGACTCAGTAGGAAACTGAGGCAGACAAAAGCAGTTATTTCACTCTTAAATGAAAGTGTTAGGGATATTATTGCTTTGAATATGGTTACAAAACTGCAGCTGAGATGTGTGAGCAGCAATGTATTTTGACAGTTACTCTAGAGGCTTCAAGTTACATGATTCTCATATCTTAAATGAAACCTTTATCATCCATGGACATGTCTGTCTCCTTTCTGAAAGCGTTCCAAGTACTGACATTATGTCAGGTACATCAAGCCTGTGCCCCAGTTTGTCGTTACCCTGAATAATAATGCAGAATATTTTGGTTTTCCTCTTCCCCATTGTGCAGCTATAATTCCCATAAAGATGGGACCAGCCTATCCATGGAGAAAATGGAAGATTCTATTAAGTTTACATCACATTCAATTTATTAATTCTGCATTTTATGCAAATGAATTGATGGTATCTGTAATAGTTTAATTATGATTGTTTCGTTGTTTGTTTGTTTTTTTAAATCAGAGTCGTCAGTGAATGTGCTGATTGTTATGAGTCAGAACTTAACAACACACAAAAACCTTCTGGAACACCTAATGTTGTTCACATTTTTAGAAAAATGACTGAACAGTCACATGCAGAAAGAAGTACATAATTTGTAAAGTGCATTACAGTTGTTGAAAGCTTTAATATTTATACATGATTGTAAAATCCCCTAAAATAGTTCCACACTCTCACAGAATGAAGTAGAGCTGCTTATAACTCAATGATTTTGAGTAAGAGTCATAAA
The DNA here is from genome assembly GCA_024606505.1 of Aquila spilogaster. Classification (NCBI taxonomy): domain Eukaryota; kingdom Metazoa; phylum Chordata; class Aves; order Accipitriformes; family Accipitridae; genus Aquila; species Aquila spilogaster. The sequence goes on from JANHGO010004806.1 coordinate 13,749, forward strand.
AACTAAAAAGTATGTCTCTTGAAAGGGGCCCACTTCAGAAATGAGAAATTTTATTGCAAGGAACAGAGGAATAACATTAGGATAGTGTAGGTGTGTTGTATGCATATCTATGTAACATCTGGTGAAAATCAGTGATTCTCTAACTATACCCTTAAAAAAAATTTTTCTGAGTTAGGAACAGGAAAAATGATGCAAATTCTAAAATGAAGTTTTATGGACAGATTACGCCTTTTCTCTTGAAACAAGGAAGAGATAATTCCCTTGTAATTATATGAGGATAAATTGATTACTCTCTAACAAACTCAAATAAAAACTTGACTACATAGTGCTGCCCTTTTTTTTCTTAGTTAAAAACATCCAGGGGTGTTTTTATAGCATGTAGATTTCTCCCTCTCTTGTGAATTTTTGATATATCTGTACTTTTTCATTAATATAAGAAAATTGGGGTTACAAGTCTCTCCCTTGATGATGTAACTCCGTATGTGCTACTCTGTATCAAGCTGCACATCACTTCTCCAAGTGCCTCATCCTACCACAAAGGCCAGTCAACCACTTTCTGCTCATTCTGGATATGGACCAGACCCAAGTGTGTTGTGTACTTTCCTGATGACGAGCACGTGGCTTGAACATGACATACATTGTGCTGAGCGAGCTGTTGTTTTGACTACTGTTGATATGCCAGGTAGCTGACAGAGAGCAGGTGAGACAGTTTCAATCTGCAGAAAGGACTCAAATCTCACTGTGTGCTCAGAACTGTGAAAGATCTTCATGAACCTTACTTGAAGCTTCTGTAGTTTTGGTCTACACATTGAGTCCTTGGCTGTGTGCCTAGTTTTGAACAAATTCTTTCTTAAGAAAATGTGGTTGAAAATAAAATTAACCTACCTGTAGAAAAAGAGGATTTAACATGAACAATATTCTCAAGGTGTTTTTGTGTTCTTGTTTTGTTGCAGAGTAGTCTAAAGAATATAAAGGCTCTCTGAGTAAGTTTCATCTCTGCAGTTCTCTTGCACTGATTGTGATTATGCAGGTTTTTAATGTATGTACATGGGAGATGGTAAAGATAGATTATACATTTGAATAGTGTGTTGGCAATACTTTCGGATACATATTCAGTGTTAGTGAAAATAATGTTCGTTTTGTGGTAGTACACTGGGTGTGCTGTTACCATCAATACTGACTTCATTATCTGTGTTATAACACAGAATAACAAAGGAATTAATAGTGATTAGAAACTGTGGTGTCTGTAGGGTTCGTTCTGAGTGAAGTTCATATTTTAGGAGAGAGCCTGTGCTGAGGCTACATGGTAGCCATTAGTTGGGTATTAATACAGTGCATCTGCATAACCATTAACACTAGGAGAGGGTCCAAAACCTCTCCTGTTATCATAAATCAATGCACAATTTGGGTGATGGGGATGCGTCTGCTACTTTAAGGGAAAGATGTTTGATTTTTATAGTCCCACAACCAGGGCAGAAATGGAGGAAGAAGATACCACTTCCTTTGAAGTCTAATTAACTGAATTTCACGTAAAGGAATTGAATTTTACTCACTATGAACATACTGAAGTTTTTCAGTAAACCTAGTTTTCCTCTTCATTTTGAGATAATAGTGAATAGTGGAACATAGGGACTAGCTATAGATTTCTCCTTTTATTTTAAAAAGAAATTCTTATTAATTTCCCAGTATTGCTCTGAAAAACAGGAGGTCAACTTTCAAGCACTGATGCAAGAAATAAAGCTAGAATGTGGAAAGGCAGTTTCACATTTACCACATTTGTGATGCTTTTTCTACAGAAACTGATATTCATTTATCATATTCATTATGTCTCTGTATCATTCACCTTAACCTCATATAATTATGTGTTTAATGATCTTTAACCTTTGCATGAACACAGCTTGCTGAAGCTTGACAATGCCTGTAAATTATCATTCCCAATGGGTAGAAGATTGGAAATGTTACTTGTTAAGCATATATTATGTTTTCTGGCTTAAATCACAGAACCGAAGTGAAATCCTAACTTTGGACAAAGACAATGATGTTTTTATCTTAAATCTAAATAATGAAATGGTTTTGAAAATATGGCTTTTCTAGAGGTCATTTATTAGAATATTTTGTTAGTAAGGTGTAAAAACTTCAAAACCTAGAAACGATCTTTTAATATATCAGCCCATCTACTTGCCTAAGTACATATGATTTCAGTAAATGCCATGTGTACGGCTTGTTTTTTATTACAGAACTGAAACTTTTTTTGCCACCATCAATCTTTGGGTAAAAAACTGATTTTCAACTGATCAGACTCAGTTTTAACTTTAACATTATGAAATGTTTCTAGCACTTCCACTTTCTCTTTAACGTTCAGCTCTTCATTTTGCAGTATTTCAAATAGCAATATATATTTCTTTCTTTTCAACTTACTAGAAAAAGCAGTTAATACAGATCATATATATACATATTTTCATTTTAACGACTAGTATCTTGCTAGCACTGCAAAGGTTTTATTTCTTTACATTCATTTATCCCAGAACTGGTTTATGAACCATAACTTCTGTTGTATAATATGGTTAAAACTTACACTAGAGATTATGCTGACGGCCTCTCCTACTTACTAGCAGACAGTAAATAGCAGGATCTTTGTGCATTCTCTAATATTGATGTGGAATACGTATTTTATCCAGCCAGTGCTGCCTTAGAAATTCAGAACACAATTTTTCACTTTAACACCTTATGTACTTGGGTGAACTGGAGGTGTTCCCAATTGCTTTACTGAGCTCTGTGTGTCCTGACAATGTTGTGACATGACATCACTGTAATTCAGCTAAGAATATTCTGCCAAAACCATCATATGCAATGTTAATAACATATAGATTTTATTCAGGGATCAAACAGATGCTTGAAGTATAAACAATCTGTTTAAAACACAAACAGATTCTGTATTGTTCTTGACAGGTTCTGGAACCCTGGAAATAAATGTTTATGTTACCTAGATCGAGTGTAATCCCTCACGTAAGGACAATAATCTTTAAGACTTTTTTTATAAATATATCTTACTTAGCGGACAGAACTGCAGTACCAATCTGCAGGAGAGTGCTGTTAACTTTGGTTAACGTAACTCTGATTGTGTTGATTGTTGTCAAGTAAAAGTTGATTGCAACCACACTAAGGAAAACAACAGAAGACTCAGCTGTCACTTGACATCCTTGTGTATGTTCATGTGGAGTGGGTAGGAAGAGTGAACTGGACTGAGTCATTCATATTCACAGGCAATTAAACTGGTTTAAAAAAAAAAAAACAAGTTTGAAACGCTGATGTGGTAATAATGGGTTGCCCAGCAAATCAAAGATGAAGCTACATTTTCAGAAAGGGAGATCTGCTATTATTGCAGAGCAGTACACTGATGGCCCAGGATCTTGTACGTATATATCAGATCAGATGAAAAATCAGACTTGTCTGCCCTTCTCTGCTGTGTCCATTGCAACAATTTGAGATTTCTTTTTGGAATGTGCTGTTAATGAGTTTCTAAGCTCTTGATGCTAAGCAGCCAGTTTTCAGATGTGACTGTATATGACCAACTATCTGCAGAACCTACTTGTGGTATGACATAGAATCTACTTGTTGCTTGACTGTAACCAAGTCTACAAGTCTTATTTTCACACCAATTTTAATAGCTCCATGCTAGTTCTTACACCAAGTGACAACACTTCCTGGTCATAGCAACCAGTGTTTTCTATTGAAGAGTAAAATATATAGCCTGCAACAACTTCTGTTGAGCTATCTACACAAAAATAGGAAAACAGGAGCAAGTCTAGTGGTAGTTCTAAGTCATGTTGCAACCATCCTAAAGAGATTGTTATGTGTTTACTTTAGAATACTTTTTGTGACGTAGAGAGAAGTAATGATAAAACAAAGTACATTTGTAATGTTGTATTATTCACTTGTTCTTATTATCCATGTTAGGCGTGTTATATTTAACAGTAAATGGTACTTTAAAAATTATTATTGTGTATTTAAATTTGGTTTGGTCTACCATTTAGTGCGCTTCCCCTTGCAAATTAAAAATTTTTGGAGATAATCTGACATTTAGGCCTTGGCTTTGAAGTTACAGAAAATCAATGGAGGTCTTTTCTCTAGTGTTGCTCGCTTTAGGTTTTTAACTAACAACAACAACAACAACAACAACAAAATCAATTTAACATACCAGCATTTCTTATGCTGTTTCAGGTTGTTATAATCCTACCTTGTTTTTTGAAAAGCCAAATAATTATATTATTTCTTCTAATGGAGGAATTGAGGGAAATGGGAAGATGTATGTAAGGGTTTTTCTTATATTTCTGGAAACTTGCATTAAAAGTATTTCAGAAGAAATGATAGAACCTTTTAAGTGTAGCTAACAACTGACTTGTGATGCAGTTCTAAAGTTCTGGAATGCTTTCCGTTAAAACATTTGCATAGATGCCAGTGTTCAGCCATTTTAAGTCACTTGAAAACAAGATGAAAGGAATACCTTAAAGTAAGCAACTAGATTAAAATACATATTGTTAATCCTTCATTCACCCTTTGATCTAAGAGTCTGAGGACATTTTGTGCTAGTTCATTTTGGCTGATAATAGATTTGAAGACATTTAAATTTTAGAACGGGGATTTAAAATATATATAACAGCTGCTTTTTAAATAGAAAGTCTAATTATGCCTATGATTGCATTCACTTTTGATTAGTATGCAACAAATCTCTACTCTCCTTGTATATTCAAGCTGAAATATGGATCACTGGAGCTAAGATTAAAGTACAAAAGAATAGCTTGAGAAAATGTATGGTTAGACCAATGCAAATAGTAATAATAATAGAAAAAAAAAAAAACCCTAAGTGTAATTTCTATCTCTAAAATGCTTGTTTTTCCTTTTAGTTACATACAGACTTGGATCCTGGCAGCAGCAAAATCAAGTATATCCTGTCAGGAGATGGTGCTGGAACTATCTTTGTGATCAATGACAAGACTGGAGACATTCATGCAATGAAAAGGCTTGACCGCGAGGAAAAAGCTGAGTACACTCTAACAGCTCAAGCAGTCGACAGGGACACAAACAAACCTCTGGAGCCTCCTTCAGAATTCATTATAAAGGTTCAAGACATCAATGACAATGCCCCAGAGTTTGTTGATGGTCCTTATCATGCCACAGTTCCAGAGATGTCTGTTGTTGGTATGTATGTCTAAACATCAACCAATTTTTATTCCTCACAATTTAAAATATGCCAGTATATCATTGAGTTTTTGATGAATAAGTTATTTATTATCTCGGTAGCATTAATTTGCATGTTTTCAAATCTCTTCTTGGCCAAAGCTTTCATCTATAGCACAATAGTAGAATCCCTCAGTAGTAAGAAAAATGACTAACAGATGTATTAATGTCTTTCTTTGTCCAACAGCACTTTCATGGTCTAAATTTATATTCCCCTTATGATGTTGTGGTTAGAGTATTGTTACTGAGAATGATTTATCAAGATTTGTTCCAACATGACATTTTAATCCTATTGATATTTTGTTGATGTTTAATTATCTGTGTATTTTCATACACAGATGTAGAACTTGCAGTATGTTGATACATACTTATTTTCCTGTAAGTGCAATTGCAATCATTCACTGAGTTGAAAGATGCTGTGTCTGGGAATTGATGTTTAGGCTCTAGAATGGACTTAACCAATTAGCTATATGATTTGCTGGGAAGATGGAAGGGAAAAATAAAGTCTCTTATGGAAGAAGTTGATGAAAAGGGAAGTTAAGCTTGTGAAGACATTGTTGGGAGGGAAAAAGGAGTAGGAAATAATCTTCTTAGTACATTTAACTTATATTTATTAATGTTGCCGGATTAGTGTGAATCTATTTCTTGATGTATTAATATATTAGGGTTTTTTGTTGTTGTTGTTTATTTGTTTGTTGTGTGTTTTTTTTTTTTTTTTTGCATAGTTACTCCTTCATACATATTTGTTTATTCAGGTTCTCAGTCCCTGCTGATATATACATACATCCAGTGCAGATTATCTTTAGCCATCACAAAAGTGAAAGGAAGTAAATCCACCAACCATAAGAGTCAATTTCAGGGTAATATAAACATTCACTGTAAGCAAAGACATCAAAATCTGACCATGAATGTTTAAGTAAATACTAACGTTTTTTAATATTTGGTTGAGGATAATATGCTTTTCAGCCAATTGGATACATCTGTGAAAGCACATTAATTGCAGGACTGCCAGGTCACTTTAGAAAACAAAATGGTAACCAATCAAAGTTTTGAAAACACCTCTCAGTGTTACCATGGTTAAAAAGAGGAGCAATATGGGGGGTCAGAATTATCCTCTTTCTCATGTACAGTGCAGTGAGTAGTACCAGGTCATTTTCAAATGAAAGCATGATGTGCTGATTAGACTGATAGTGGAGGTTTCATATTTTTATCTACATTTCTCCTTCAAATTTTCATATCCTGGTTGCATTAAATTACTTGTGGCGAAACTGATACGTGGATTTTCAAGCTTGCATGTCAGTTCTTTTACAAAAACACAGTATTAACTTCTGAAGTCACTTTTAATTATACAGCAATTCAAACATAATATGGACCTGCTTTCAGAAGATATTTTTGCCAAGTTCTAGGCAAGAAAATAGCTTAATTGAATTAAAAAAAAAAAAAAAAGAGAGAAGGAAGAAAGAAAAAAAAGAAAAAAGAGAGGGTAGGAAAAGGAAAGAGGGAAGTTAAAGACTGTTAATCCTTCATGAAAATAGTTTGTTTGGTATTTTAGGAAGAAAAGAAAACAAAATAAATGCAGACACGGGAAGATGGTTTCTGATCACAAAGGCTCCAATAAAAATAATTTATATCTGTACACATGACCAGTATTTTATAACCCCTAGCAAAAACCCTTCTCTAAGGAATATTCACTATGAAGAAGGTGAGAAAAAAAAAAAAAAAAGACAGAAAACTGAACAGAAGATCTGATGAATAAAAATGTAATAAGTTTGTTAACATGAGATTTAAAAGGTGGTGCAATGAAGGCAAGAGATTACAAGTTAAAATATTAATGCAAGAGATGGCGAGTGAAGAGTGAGACCTCTGAGGTCATCTATTGCAAATTTCTGCCTCTGATTGTGTTAAAATAAACTGATTTTGGACCTAGTCTTCCAGGCAGCATACGAATGTGCACTAACGTGGAACTACATAGTTTCAGATGTAGTTCAGTGAAGAACTGCATTTTTCTTGGTTTCTGCCATGTTGGGGGAAACTGCCAAGACAAATCCTGTCTTTAGACTCTCCAAAAGTCATCCCCATTCACTGTTCCCTAAGCTAACATGCTTTGCTAAATGTTAAGACCAAGCATTACTCATTTCCTCTACAATCTTCTACTATCAAGTTTTTCCAGATTTAATCTTTCTCTTTTACTTCTGCTCTTATGATTTCCTTTATTACTGAAACTATGCAAATTTTGCATGTTTATGCCTGATCCTTTTATGTTCTTTATGTGATATTCCTGGAGGTGTAGGTTTTCAAGCTGCTTCACTGAATACAAACAAAAAATATTTATGTATTTTTGCTCATTCATAGAAAAAAAAAAACACAAATTCTGAACTGTCACTTCAAAACTCAGAGAATATGTGCATTACTGGAGTCGGGAATGACTGTAAAATCTGTGCAGTCAGGCCTGCCTCTTATTTGCTGATGGAAGCAAATTTCAAGACTGGAAAATTGAAGATGAGAAGGTTAAATCTTTACCAGTTTTGCTGTTAATATTCTCTTCTGCCTTCTTTCCTTAAGTAACAGATAGAAACATCATGAGCTGTACTGAATGATGCTCTGTAAATTATTTCAACTTTATTTACATTTTGTTAGTCCTCTTAAAATTAATTTAGAATTGCGTATGAGTAATCTGTTTCCTTGTAGAATTCAATGAATTTTATTTTTTGCACAATAAGTGTATTTCACTCCATTATCCACTTACTTAATTCCCCTTAAAGAGATCTCCACCCACTGCCAATTTCAGCCTTGACATTTCTACAACACAGTCATTACTAGGCACTGCTCTTATTCAGGATAGAACAACGTTCTGCTAAACCTCATTTTTTCCTCAAAATGCTATACCGGTACTGAGTTATCTGAAATTGAAGTGGAAATCATGTGCTATGTATATAGTACTTATGAAATGAGAATGCAGTACAGAACATTTTATTTATGGACCTCTGTGGAAAAAAAAAATACATAAAATACAGATGAACAAATAAAATTTTCATTATTCTGTAATATAATGTTGAGCTTCTAACAAAATATGCTTTTTCTAATAGGTAGGTTCTCTGTGAGGTAGCAGCTACTGGTCTTATGTTCCTTGCTAGAAGATATGAATGTGTCAGTGGTATTTTTGCATGGATATGTAGTTCATGAATGATATACTAAAGGGAGGGATGTGAAAACCATGATACAGTGCAGATCTTCTAATGTGATATGCATATGTGTGTTTGTATTCCTACATATAAGGTTATCACACAGATACGGCCATGATCCAGCCTCCTTGCTTCTTATGGTATCTGTTACTGATATCTGGAAAATCTTGCTTCCGTACTAATACAAAAGAAATGAATTTGCATGGCTTGTTCCCACTACTTGGTGCAAAGACGATTAACATCACACTGTGTTATCTCCAGTAGGAATGATGCTCACTTTTCAGCTGTCTTCACAGAACACACACCCACACACCTTCTGAATGATGTGTATCATCACCGCATTCAGAGTTATTTTGAAATAACTTATTTCTCTCTTTAAAGAGCAAGAGGAGCACATTCCAGAAAACATTTTGAGAAGAAAATTGGATATTCCCTTATTTCATCTGTGTTCCTTTTTTTTTTTTTTTTTTTTTTAAGTAATTCCTAAATAATTTAGCATTTTAAATCTATATCTCAACTCCAAAATGATGAATTTACTTGTGAAAGCTAATGATGTATTTGGGGAATATGTTCTCTGTTGAAACTGAACATTTTAATCTTTTAATTCTGATATTAATTTTCTTAAGGAATTAAAGACCAAAACCCAAAATGTATGGAATCACTTCATTGTAACAGTATCGCATTTCACAAACAGGAAATAATTTGCCAACAAATCTTGTTTAATCACTTTCAGATAGAAAAGGACACGCAGGGAATGAAACCCAGTTAAAAACCCTTTAGAAACAGATTCATCTGAGCTTCTAGGAGGAGGAATCCTGTAATATTTGCATATTATGCAAATAAATGAGCAATCTTAAAAGATAAGATTCGCAAGGGTAAGTGGGGCTAGTCCTGTAGCCTATTTAAGGAAAAGAAGAAAAATGAAAGAACAAATAGCAACAAAAACCAGTATGTTCTGCTTCTGCGTTGTTCTCTCATGCATTCATGAAGTCCCTGAAAACATACTGCAGAGGTGGTAATGGGAGCAAAAGCAAATATTGTCTCCCAGCAGTACAGCTTCGGGATCTTTTTTTTCCTCAGGAATTAAGAATGAAATGAGGAAAAGAGAAAAGAGGAATGAGAAGTGAAATTTCTTGATTTTGTTCTTGGTGAAGACAAGAATGTTTAGACAGCTGGTGTCATGTTAAATGATGGGAAGACAGAAGTAGAGTGACAAACGTGTTAGTGAAATAAGAAAGGGCACAGATGGAAAAAAGAACAAAAGCCATAAGCAAAGAGAATTATGTCTTGGTTGCCTGAATTAAGGTAAACAGGCAAATTTTTTAAATTTCCAAATACTAAGAATTTCCCTGCCAGTCAGAAAAAAAAGATTATAACATAAATAGAGTGGCATTGTGTGCCAGTGCTCTAGAAATGCACCTTTAACACTTGAAAATATTAACAAAGAGAAAAAGCTGGAATAATATCTCTGTCCTTAAGTGCTTCCATGAAAACTATTCACCCTGGGAGAATGGCTTTATTAGAAAGAATTTAGAGTTTTGGTTGAGTCAGGATATCAGTTTCCAGTTTGGGAATGAGCACATCTACTTATCAACGCTTTCCTTTGGACCAAAGTTTGCCTTTGATTGCAGTGCTGTGTAAAAGAAATCATTCAATCATTTTTTATTATTTTTTCAACAGCAGAACAGTTATGTTGGATTGCTTTGCATGGTAGAAGCACAAGTACATAGCAGAGTTTTTCTTTTCCATTCTCCCAAACAAGTTATTTCTTTTACAAAGTGCTTGCAGAAGGACAGAACCTGCTGAATATGATATCAAGGTGCAATGTGTGGTATGAATAGTGATAAGGTAACTTGTAAATCAGAAAGTTGTGATAAAAATCTAACCTGAAACGTTATCAAGATCCACCACACTCTTACTGTGTTCGTTTTTTTCTCCAGATGTATTCATTGATTTTTAAGACACTGAGCATGACTGCTTAATCAATGGTAGTTTGTCACAAAATTGTAGAGTAAAAGGACTGTATTACT
>JANHGO010004807.1:0-24195 GCA_024606505.1 Aquila spilogaster
AGAGTTCCGGCCAACAGAAACAAGTGACTCATTTCCTTGTGAAAACACACAAGGTTTATGTTACTCTGGCAACGATGTTCACCATTCCAGAATAAAGTCTCTTTGCTCCCTTCAGAGCTTTTATGTATTCCTCTTGCAGTCTATGTTCCACTGTGACCTAACATTGAACCAACTTATTCAGTTGTTCACAAGAGACTGTAAGTTATGCTTTATTTTAGATAGATTCTGAGTCTGCTCCTTTGACAGTGAATTGATACATACAAACATACATTCTTTTTCACAGTGAAGATTTCAGATGGGAAAAGTTGTTTCTGAAGCAGATTGGTAACGTGTGCCATGCCAGAACTGTGTGCTGTCATGATAAATTCGAACTGCTGGGGCTGCATTCACATAATCCTGCAAACAACACATCAGAATTCCAGGGGCTTGTTTTCACAGGGAAGTTGATTAAACTGTATCCCATACGCCAAAATAGAGCTTAGGAAAAAGCTCAATGTGAAATCAATTGTTTCTCAGGAGAACACCAATATACTGAAGATACAGAAATGCTACCTTTCAGAAACAACTTCAAGAAAACCCACAAAACTCAAGATTCTCGAATGCCACAGCTCTCTCATATATAAAGATATAAAGTAATCTAGCAGTGTGAAAGAAGTAAATTTCTAGTTTCAAGTCAAAACAATGATTTGGAATTTATTACTGATTTCCTTCAAGTTGTGTCCTTAAAAGATAAGAGACAGTGAATTGCTATCAAACAAACAAGACAAATTTGATTCTTACATTTTGAAGCTGCTGCCCATGTACTTCAAGATTTCTCTGGCTTAAAAATGAATTCAGGGGATTTTGTCTGCTAGAGTTCTTGCTTTTCTTGATGGGGAGGTAAACTTCAGTCTTAAAAGAAGCATTTTCACAGGAGGCTGTGCACATTAGAAGTTCTAAAATACTACGTAGGAAACCTCCCACAGAACACATGATGAGCAGAAATACATCGCCATACACTTCTGTAGAATAGCTGAATTTGAAAGCCATATGTCAAAAAATTGAATTCTATGGCATTTCATAGGTGTACAGCTGAATGGTTTCATTTACCTGTCTCTAACATTTTTGTCACTCACGTACAGCTCTGTCACATAAATTTAAACTTGAAAAACTCCTATTATAGTCCCTGAAAGCTTTGCCATCATCCTCCAAGCAAACATGGTTTTGCCCTTGCCCCTGAAAGCAGAACCAAAGACAACAAGCAAACAAACAAAAGAAAAAAAAACAGGCAAAACGTTATTTTGTGCTCAGATAATGGTAAGAACATCTTCATTTGTGGTCAGTTTCTCTATTTTGAAAACATCTTATTAATATTAAGCTGGAGTGTCATAAGGAGAAAGCAGAATGTTAAACTGAATTTGGACAGATAAATGAAAGATCTGAAAAACTTGTCTTGAAAAACTTGCGCTTCCTAAATAAAAGTTTCCTAAAAATCACTGGCACTTTTAAAATACTTCCTGGGCTTGGCTGAAATCTCATTAAATTACTGATCTTTGTGATGACTTTGACGATGAAGCCTAGGATCAAGCTGTGGAACCCACAGCCGTGACTTACAATCTCAGCCAAAAGCGTAGTAGAATTCAAAACATGATTGCACATTCTGATCCAAGCCCTTGGCTCCAGTGTTTTCTGCTGAACATTGCTGAGGCAGCATGAAGAAGATGGAAGGAAGTCTTAAAGGGGCAGCTGTAGTTTCCCTGACACTGAAAAATCCTTGGCTGAGGCAAAGCTGGAGAAGTTCATTCCATGCTGTGCAGCCCTCATTCTTCATCGTAGGAGATGATCAGGACCGAAAGGTATCAAGGAAGTAGGTGTTATATGATCTCAGTTTTCTCTGATGCTGTGTATGACATGGCTCACCTTGTAGATACAGTTCTCATAGTATACTGTGGGCATTTTCAGCACTGCTAAAGAAAACGTGGCTTATATGCATGACAAAAATGGGGATTAAGCGGGATAAATTAGGCAGGTCGATACTGCTTTGAAACATACAAGCATTCATGCTCCAAAGCAAAAGCTGTCTGCCAGCTTACTACTGCAGGTGAAGATGAAAATTTCCTGTCTGTGTTTTTTTGCATGGTTCACTCAAATATCTGGAAGAAGTCATTAGCAGATGCAGACTATGTGTTTGGACCCTGGAGAGACTGCAGGTCCCTTTCCACATGGCTGCGCCTCTGCTGCAGCATTTCTGTTTTCACATAGTGACGCAGTGCCAACATACAGATAAGACATGCAGGCAGAAATATTTTGCCTCTCTTTTCATCTTTAATAATTGAAACAAACAGGATATAGCAAGGTCACCAAGTAAAAAATGCTGGTTTACGTAAGTGATTAAAATGAAGATGGTTTCTTCTTACTGAAAGACCTCACAACACCACGTATTGCCTTAAGCATTCTTGGATATAACAATGCATTGAGCAAGTACCATATAATCAGCTTGTGCTCCAAATGCTTGTTATAAAATATGCATAAGCTGTAATTGGATGTGAAAGCTGAATGTTGATAAGAAGAAATAATCGTGGTTTTGGCCTTGATCCTTAAAAGACATGTCTCACACTCTAATAAAATACAGTAGCTAATATAGGACTCATTATTAGCTTATGAGAAATGAAATAATTCCACCTCGAACTAAATTGACAATCTGTACCTGTAATATATAAACATATTAAAATTGATGAATTGGTTTTAGATTACATGTGCCTGATGCATAATATCAATTGCTATAAACTCGTGAAACTACAAGAATAAATTTCATCTCAAACTGTCACATGCAGAATATCAGCTCCGTTACTGTGATGTTCCTGGAACACCCCTCTTGTAAGAAGGAAGTACACAGACAGCAAACCTCTTGACTGCAGTCAGCAGCACATGACAACAACAGCAAACTCTCTCACTGACATCTTTGCTTACAGCATGAGGTTTGGTGTTACTAACAATAGCTTCTCACTGTTTTTATTTTTATATTTCTTTTTTTCCAGAGTGTATGCTGTCAAGGTAGTTAAAAAATAAAAAATAATACTAAAAAACATTATGTGCCAAACCATTACTGAGGACTCAGAATAATATACTAAAAAAAAAAAAAGACCATGTTGTACTGCAGCTGTCTTCCACATCCACAAACCTTCCTGCATCACTGGTCTATAATTAAACTATTGCAAGAAATAGAGCTGCTCTGAGAACCAGTGGTTATGGCTGCAGAGGAGATTCCTCAGATGTATCTTTCAGTGCGAGGGCAGAGACATACAACTAGTATTTATCCACAAGAAGCCCGCACAGGCAGAATTGAGAGGACTCCTCCATTCAGATCGTTTTGCAGAGGAAACAAGCTGCTACATTTTTTACTAGCTAAAGGCTTTTTTTCCCCAGGCACCTGGCAGCATTGTTAGGTAAAATAAATTACAGTAATCAGCCCTGGAGGTCACAAATCTATGGATCAGGAATGCATTACACATGGGTCCTGCTGGCTCTCCAAGCCCTTTCTTTCCTTCTTTCTTTCTTTTTTTTTTTCCTTTTTTTTTTCATTAAAACACTTCAAAGGATTGTTCTCACCTGCAAAAAGAAAAATGGTTCTTTCAACGATCGTTTTTGCTGCCTGTACAAAAAACAAGGGCATTGGGAAATACGTTTTTTCTTTCTCTGGTTTAAATAACTTGCAAAGATTGGATGTCAAAAAAAAAAAAAAAAATTAAACTAACATGACTTGTGCCCTTCAGTAAACAGTGCCTTGAGTGACTGCTTGTGTTAGAAGGAATACACACTTGCAGCTTGGTTTAGGAGTGCCACAGGAGTCACAGTTATGACTTTCTAAGCTTTGAGTGAATTTGCTGTTAAAAGAAACTTACTGCCAAAACAAGTAACAACAACTGAAAATCCCCAGTTTTACTTATTTAAAAGCATCAAACAACTTGAGGTTTTAAAACAGATGACGGCTCTTCATACATTTAAAGGGAAGAAAAGCACTTTTTAAATCGATGTGTGAGTAACAAAAGGAGACTGTTAGCTCTGAGGACTAACATACCGTTAATGCTGGAGAACCTGCAGCCACCCCTCTATGCTCAGAGACCATGAGTATAAAGGCTTGGGCTGCTCTGACTGCATATCCATCAGATGCAAGCCAGGGGATGCAGCAAGCATTAGCACTCTGGCATGCCTGGTTATTCCCTGGTGGTGAGCTCCACACTGTCAAGCAGAAATTCTTGAGCTGTTTCTTAACTAGCTGGTTGGCAACTAGCTAGTTAGCTAACTGGAAGCAGAGAAACACAAAGTTCTGTGCAGGCTTGCTGCCCTTCTGAGAAGCGCTATCTTTTGGTCAGCCCTCCTACACAGTCAGAACCCATCTGTGGAGCAACTGTTGGGGCTTATCAAGAGAGCTATGCTCACCACACTTTATGCATGGAAGAAAGGAGACAGCTGGTGAAATCTCAATAAAACAAACCTCAAGCCAGATCAAGCTGGTATTAACCTGGTGTTCATTAGTGAAAGTGAAGTTATGTCAGTGAACAACAGCCTAGAACTGGAGCCCAAGGACACTGCTCACACTACCTTGGGATTTGGGGATGGTCTGTTTGTTTTTTTTTTTGTGTGTGGTTTTTTTTCTTTGTTTTGTGTTTGGTTGCTTTTATTGGAAATGTGCCTTCATATGGGTTACTCTTAACTGCATGTATATATTCAGCAGGCTGCCAAGAACTGACAACAGCTTTCTGTCTGTGCCCTGACAGCCATTCCCCACTTTCTCCTCTCCTGTGATTTAATGAGTAAGCACCACCCGCTCTCACTAAATAAAGGGCTATGTGGGGTAGGATGAGAAGGCAGCTCATTGGTTCTACAAATCCCAGTATCTCTTGAATGTCTTCTGAGTTGCAGAAGGGGCTCATAGCCCTGATAGACACATGGAAAAGGTGAGCAAAAAGACTTCGAAAAAAGGAGGAGATTTATTGGAATAAGTGGGAGAAGAGGAAAAGAGATTTGCATGAGTAGCAGATATATTTTTTTAAATGGTGAAGGTAATGGATAGAAAGAAGAACTGAAGGAAAACAAAGGTCTGAAAAGAATACATTTAATAGTACATTAGGTAAATAATGCAAGGAAAAAACATGTAGCTTAATAAAAGCAATACTGAGTATTGCCTGACCCAGTCTGATCTGAATTTAAAAATGTACGGTTTAATTTACATGGACTGTCTTTTCAGCTAGTAAAGGTTCACCCAGGATAAAGCAATTAATATTGTCCTACAATGTAAACAGTAGCTGAAAACATTATTGACTTAGTAATATCTCAGTTTGCATTCAGACCACCATGTTGAGATCAGATCTGTTTTTCACTCATGTTTTTAAAAATACTGAATATACACAAGTAATTCCATCCTTGCTATTTATGATTTTGTGCTCTTGTAGTTCTCTTGCAATCTGTAAGGACCTATAGAATCTTCTTATAAATCCATTGGAACTTCTTCAGGGTCCAGTGCCATCTTAGATACTGTTCGTGTCTCCCTGATAAATTTCTCCCTGCTAAATAATGTGGTAGAACTTTTAAATCACTTAGATCTATGAAAAGTCTGAGTGCGGAGAAGAGGCAGTTGGATAAGTGAATTTTGCCTGTGGGAAAAACATGTTAGTGATCAGTTTTCTCAGCCTTAAACTGTACTTCTTCACTACTACAAGGCTATTTTGGGTAAACTTTCTATCGCACTTGGAAGGGGATCTCTGTACTGTCATAGATGATATATGGGTCCTTCCTGGGAATGAAGGTATTGTGTTTGGAGTTTATCAGCGATTACTACACAGGTTAGACAGACAGCTGGCTGTCACAAGTCAACATCAATGTGAGGATCCACCCACATAACTACATATGTATAAAGCTCTTAGTCTATGAGTCATAGTTTTACTATAGTACTGAACTGAGGAAAACGCAGCAAGGCTTGATGAATGCTCACCTTTGTGTCCTACAGAAATTATCCTACATAAATAGTTTATTTTGTTTAAATAATAAAAAAAAAACTTCTAATATTTTTCCTACTGTTCTGTTCAAATGGTATTTGGTCTGTAAAATATTGACTGCAAATTTACATCTGGCTAAGCTCAACATTTGTCTTTGTGTGCTTCATTTTATTTTTTCTTTGAAGGATTTTGGGTTTGAGAGTAAGATGAATAAATTGCTGACATTTATAGGAACATTTCATTATTATCATTTGTATTTGATAAAAATATATGATTGAACTTTACAAATAAAATCCTCTCTTGCTTGAGCAACTCTGGTTTATAATGGGAAGACTGATACCATTTTCTGTAGTGTTATTATTTTGAAAAAAAAAAAAAATCGGATAAAATTCCAGCTCAAGATTTTTTTCATTTCAGTAACAAGCAGAGAAAAAAAATCAACTACAGGTAAGCTACAGTCCTGGTATAAGAATCCAGAAATGATTTTTTTTTTAATACATTTTGACACCACACTAACAATTGCTCATCTGTTGGCAGTGATTGATACTTGCCAGCTTTGGCTGAATGAAAGACACCTATGTCTCAACTTTTACTACTTGCAGTAAGTGTCATAAAGGCATTAAGAGTACAGAATGTATATTTTGAATCTGGAAATGCCCCTTTTTTGGGAACAATGCAGGAAGAATCATTCCCAGTGTTAAAGTTGTAGAAGCGTCACTGTGAGGACAGAGGGGACAGAGAGTAAGCCTTGGTGGCAACACGCAAAATACATGACTTGAACTTAGCTCTACCACAGAATTAGGTAAGATGAAGTAGGATATGAAAAAAAACTAATAAGAACCCATGAAGATTCCACTAATATAAATGTCAGTAACAGAACGATATTCTTACAGACATATTTATGTGGATAACACAGGTACTCCTCTACGCAAAAGATGTACTGGAACATCTGCCTAGATGAATATCCAGTTGTCGTCATTATTAAAACTTTTGAACATTTTGTTTGATTCATTAATATTTAACCAAAGAATGAAAAAAAGAGAGAACCTGTCACTGTACTGTTTAGACACAGAATTGAAGTAGCTCCAAAGTAAAATAGGATTCAATATCTGGAGTCTAAACTGGTTTTTGTGTATTCTAGAGTGAGGAGAATGATCATGGATGGACAGTATCGAGATGTTTGAGAAGACATCTTCAAACTCTGAGTAGTCTATACTCTTAGGCTCCATAGATCTCCCACTGAATCTTTTTTTCATGAAATTGACTTTTTGCTCAAAAATTGTGGTTTTCGCTTTCCCAATAAATGCATATATATATACATATACAAAAAAGTATGTGTGCTTATATTTATGTGCATATATACAAGAATATGTGCACATATGAATATGCTTTCATTTTTTATTCTTGTGCATCCTACCATGGTTAGAGGGTAAGATATAAGGAAGGTACAAGGAAGAAGTAATTGCTCTTTTGTTGGCAAGAGTAAAAATGTATTTAACAAATGTTATTGATCTTTGAAATTACTCTTTCCTTCTTGTATGTCACACATTCAAGACGTGCTCAACATCTGCAGTATAACTGGCCCTATGGGGACAAGTCCTCTGTCTTACTTTAAATTATTACAGCTTCAAGCACTTGGTAAGTTACAAAAATATGTCTCCAGTTTGTTTTTACAACTTGTTTTACATGTCATGGAGACTTTATTTCTATACTATGGAGGAAGAAATAGCAGAGAACAAAGAATTACAGTTACAGTCAGATTAATAAAATTACACTATGTAACATTTTGGCTAGGAGTGAAGGTAGGTCCGATTTACTTTGCTTATTTAGCCAGTTCATTTCATGTATCAGGTCATAGTAAAATGATACCAGAACCTTACAACTGCTACCCTGAGCATTTCCCAGTACCCAGCAGCAGGATGGCTGTCTGGTCAGTCTTTCATCAAAACAGACCTACAGCACTTTGTTTACATTATCAACCACAGGGACTGTAACAACAGTCTATGACAAAGACAAAGATCTAGCAACATCACATTATGCAGCTTCAATACACTCATTTCAAGTACATTTCCTTATCAAAAAGAACTCTTTTTATAGATGCAAGAACTTTATGTGCAGATTTAAAAGATTCTGTGCTGTGGAATGGCTTGGCCCAGGTTTTAACTTTCCTTAAATCTCTTCTAATCTGGTGGGAACTTCCTCTGACTTGTAAATAGCCTTTGAAAATAGTTAGCATTCTTTGGCAAAGATACAAAAACAAAATAGCTTGGGCCAGGCTTTCAAAGCATGTGTACACTTTTGCATGGCCTCACTGAGACCCTCATATACATGATTCTGACAGCTCATCACAAAGCCATGAAGAGGAATGGATGCCTGCTTCACATTGTTAAAGTAAAGAATGAGGAGAAATACAGATTCTACTACTTTTCTTAAGGACAAAAACATAGAGAAATATGACACAACATCTGAGGCTTTTACTTGCTGTTTGCAGGAACATAACATTGCAAAGCAACGCCTCCACTGAAAACTGTCTAAGATACGTTACATAAACACAAGCAAGACACAAAATTCCCTACTTTCTACTATAATTTTAACTACTTCATCCCACATACTCAGTACACTGCACACATGATTGTGCAAACTACGGAGACAGCGATGCTGTGAAGTACTATCAGGACCTTTAGGTCTAATGCATGAGGAACGAGCTTTGTTTCTCACGCTTAATTCAGCAAATAATGTAATCAGTAATTCATTCAAGACAATAAACATCCAATTTTACTTAATATAAAATACATTCAGAGTCCTGCTTTGAAGTTAGACTCCTTGCTAATCTGACTGAAATGACAAGAAATCTTTCTATGACTTGTGTATTAATTTCTGCTAATGAGTCTCCCTGTTTTGCATCACACATATAAAACATAAAATAAATGTAATGTCTTTCCTTTCTCAATGAGTGATATTAATGATTTTTCATTATCTAAGAAGTAAATTTAGTACCTAGATAGAGGTGGGAATACTGTAGGCCAGGCATGGTGCACCTCTACAAAAAGTAAGTAATAATTAGGGATGGGATTTTAACTTCTTATCCAATCACACTGGTATTTTTGTGAATTTCAACAGTAACCAAAGAATGAAGCACTAGGAATCAAGTGTCCATCTGCTTACAACAAAACTCCCGAAGGGCACAAAACGTACTTGCAAAATATCTAAACTCTTTTTTGCATTTGAAGGTGACTGGGAGTAAGCCAGTGTAGCCCTGCAGAAACCAATGGAGAGGTGCTGATTTATGCTAGTGGAACTTAAGCTCCACTGGAGGGGTTTTGAACATGGAGAAAATGAATTTTGTATTACATAGTCAAATTAGTCTTGCAAACTCTACTGTTTTTGTAGGAGTGTTTCCATCACTTCCAATTTCTTTTGAGATGTGTGATTCAACTATGAAAATTAATTTTAGAGTCATTGTTGGCATAAACAGCTGACAAGTCTGTTTTAAAAGTTTCATTTGATAAAATGGCTATAGTTGACTTTATATTAAAGGAGCACGGAAACAGCTGTGGCTTGAGAGTCTTTGTGTTCCTTTCCCTGATAAAATCAGCTTAATTTGATTTAAAAATATAAGAGTTTACAGAGTGTTAATAGGAGCTAAGCATATTTGGGAAATAACTGAGCAATTACTCAAAAGACATTTCATCACTGAGTGCAGTTTCAAAGGTGTATCAGCTGACGCTGAGAACTATGAAGTTGAGCTATTCTGTGAACTCTTTATCTACAGTATGTGATGACTCTGACAGTTAATTTGCTTTGGGCAGTGGCCCAAAGCCAGTAGTTTCCTCTCCATGGCCATAGATTCCTGCTACCAGGATGGAAAAATATTCATGTAAATGCTGTGAATCTTGTTGATTGTAAATGAATTGGAATAAAATGAGACCATGAGGTAGAAGGATGTGAGCTGATATACATAAATTACCAAAGGGGAAAAAATGGCAGAAATCAGTGGAAAAATAACATGTAACAAAAATATGTAAAAGAAATCCACATGCTTTTTTGATTTGTGGGAAAGAGTCTGAATAGGAGACATTTCTGTTCTGGCAGAAGGAGACAGTTTTTGATAAAATTATAAGAGAGTGAGGAAGAATTTTCTTAATCTCCTACTCACTAAAGACCCAAATCAACAGAAATCCACACTTGGTATCCCAACAGAATGTTGCACAAAGGACTGTATGGTGTGAATAATCCTCCTTCTGGAGGGAGGAAAACGTTACGTTTCGGCCTACCTGTAACATTTGGTTAACATTCTTCACTGGAGAACTAAAAGGAGCAACTCAGTACCCTGAATTTCTAAAAGCATTTTGAAAGATTTCTTTAGAGAGAAGTTGGATTTCATTTCTAGCTTAATCTACTCATGCTTCCATTTTTAAAATCCCTTGGTTATTGCTGAAGAAAATTCAGTTAATATATAAGAATTGTAGTAAAAATAACAAAGAATTTAACTTATGAGTTACAAATCATAGTAGTTTTGGCTTTAACCTTCAAGAAAAATGTTATCAGCCACAACAAGACATTTGCCTAGTTATTGATTCTTTTGTATTTTCAATTCATGTTTCAAAACTTCTTTAAGCTCTTGGAAGGTTAAACCCAGCAATAAATCATGTTTAAAGGAAAAAAAAAGGGGGAGAGGGAGATTATGAATCTGACTGAAGTCACTTTGTTTGCTTTGGGATTCTTTTTCTGTGTCTATATTCTGCCTGATAACTGTGGAGGAATGATGGTGGCTATGACAAGCTCTTTCTTTATTATTGCTTTCTGTTTGTTTCTTTTTCATTCTTAGATAATATATATTCCAAAATAATGAGAATTTTCTATTTTAATTTGCATATTAATTTCTACTGAAAAACATTTCACAGAATCACAGAATTGCAGGAGTTGGAAGGGACCTCAAGAGACCATCAAGTCCAACCCTCCTGCTAAAGCATGTACTCTACAATAGATCGCACAGGCAGGCATCCAGACAGCTCTTGAATATTTCTATGGCTTTTTTCACTTTCCCTAAACCAGTGGGTTTAAACACTAGGCTGTGCTGTTTAATTCCTTTCACAATCTTCAGACAAAAGGATTTTAGGATTTGTTGCAATATTCTGCCCCCATGTTTGTACAGTAAACACTGCACTCTGTGGATTCTAGTTTATACACAACAGACTCCCAAAATTTATGTCAGTGGAGCAGATAGAGAAGGTTAAAACAACTGCATGCTGGTGTTACCACATACTTATGTATTTTTGTTGTTTTCAAAATGTATCTGAGATATTTTAAAATACAATTGAAAGTATATGCAAAATACATACAAGTATTTAGTTTTATTTATTTATTTAGGTAAACAAAGACACTGATGTGCAACGAGGATGAGATTTTTAGATATGATGTCCCTCGATTTCAAACTGCAGGCCCTGAGGCTTTGCTGTTTACCAGTTCACAAGATGAAAGCTTTTATTAATTTACAGAGTCATTGTGCTCAGCACATTTAAACATCTGTCCTCTCAGATGCTCTTAGGAACTGAGGCATTCCAAATGAAGTACATTATAGTCAGCACTCATTTGTCAAACATGAGCTGGAGCTCTCTGCACATTAAGTTATAGGCAACATAAGTCATTGTTAACTACACGACTTTCTTGTACCAATAGCATCAGTCTCTATCAGTGTCCAGCATTCTCTCCCACTGTCTCTCACATCTGACCTGCTCTTTCCCAAATCCTCCCATTGACCTTCTGTCCCTCCAAATTTCTTCATAAGCATGATGTTAAAACTGTGTCCAGTTTACACTAAGATTGTTTTCATAGCGGTAGTATCAATAGGCTCTGCACACAAGATAATCTTAACATCCACTTCCCTTACAGAAGCACACCTCAGCCCAGGGCTGCCTCTCCTGCCCCAGGCCCTCACCAAGCAGCGATCGGCTCTTGCCTTCTTGCCTGCACCAGCTGCTGGCTGCCAGATCAGCTCCTGAAGACTGGGGGCATCTGAGCACACTGAGCTGAAATCGGGTTGACTCTCAGCCAGCTGGGAGAGGGAAAACCACAAACGCTTTATAGCCTTCACTTCCTCTTCCATTTTGCAGTCCTTTGCCAAGGGCAGCTCATTTAGTCTGGGGAATCTAGCCACAGGAATCCGAAGTCTATTTAAAGATGAACATTTGTGAAAGGGTAGTGATCCTGATTTGATCTTAACTCAAGCACATTTTTAAGTTTGACTTTACCAGAGTCCAAACCCACAGAGTTTTAGACTCCATAAACAAGCCGAGGATTACTACGTGCTATGGTAGAGTGAATAAAGTACTTTCTTTGAGAGTGTAACTGAACTAATCCTGCAGTTTGGATTCATAAGGAGTTTGCAGTTGTTTGCTGTTACTCTGGAGCTCGAGTGGCTTTAGGTTTGTTTAGAGGCCACACTGGGAACTTCAATAAGAAATCCCCACAGCATTTGCCTTCTACTCCAACCTCTGGAGTATTTCCTTTTCACCTTTTCTGAGGTGGGAAAAGGTCAGGGAAGTTAGCTTTTTATTGGTGGTACAACTGCACTCATAAGCTTGGGCTGATAAATATAAAACACTGAACTTGTCCTTACAGTGCTCAAGAGGCCCTCAGATTTAGTTCTAGCAGAAGAGTTGTAAATAACTGTGAGCTCCCTTGACAGTTAACTTTCATGACATGACTGTACAAAAGAATGTTTTAAAAACACAAAATGGGCTTTTTAAACTTTCCTTCAGTTAAATCACTATAATAATACAATAGGCAAAATCTCTTAGTAGAATTAAAGTTGCAGAATTAAAAATGTAGGGAGTCTTCATCTGATTGATCCTCAATAAACTAGTCTGCATTTGATTAATTAGTTTTTGTTATGTTTATTAATCCTGTTTTATAATGCCAAACAATTTGACATGTCAAACCTACTGTACTTCATGTATAGCTTATAAAATTTAAAGGAGGAAATTGCAGTTTTGTGCTCTCAAAGACCTTAGTTTTCCTCCGACCGTTTTCATTTTTGTGAAATAAAATACTAAGCCAGAAAATTTACTTAATTAAAAATAAATGTAATTTCAGTAGTGTGTAAGAACTGATACCACACTAACTTACAGTATTAATACTAGTATTACGTATTACGCTAGTATTACATATTAGTGCTTCACTTAAAAAAATTAAAATCTGAACTCAAAAGATGAAGTAACATGGTCTTCAGACAGTATTTCATCAGTTCTCAGATCATTACAGAGACTGGCTGTTTGATTAAATGCCTAGCCTGGTGGTGTTCAAACACCAGATAATGTAACAAAACAAACAGCAGCAAAACCATCACGACTGGCGTTAGCATTAGCACAGATTTTTAAATGCAGATGGAAAGCAAGGTTGATACTTGCAACTGACAAACAAACACCAGTTGTTCATGAAGTGTGAGATGATTACAGAACTGAAAAAAATACAAATATATTTCCATTGTGGGATATCTGGAAAAAGCTTGAACTTTATCATTAGGGTTTTTTGATAAGCCAGCTGGCTACTGATCTCTTTCTGTTATAAGGGCAATCTCATGAAACGACCATACTTAGATGAAAATGTTCCTATAAGAATATTTAAGAGAAAAGGCTCCAAAAGTGCAAATGGCTATGGCTTGCTTCTCTTCTATTTCCATCTTCTTCATTTCTCTAACCAGTCTTTCCTTTGATGTTTTAAATGACTTCACTGAGTGACTGCATAAATTTGGCTGTATGGGGTGAGAAAGGCTTTTCAGAGTGCTTGGCTCCCACTGACCACTGTCTCTACAGTTGTAACTCCTGACTGCCTCAGGGCATAATACAAACAAGGCGTAATGCTAAAAGAGGAGTGCTGCAGAGCCTGAGCCTCTCTTACATTGTTCCATACCTTTTTCTTCCCCTGTCTAGAAAGCCCATGCTTCACCCTCAGCCTCAGAGGGAAAAATGAAATTCTGGGAAAAAGAAATTCTGGGCTCTAATGCCCAGTATAAAGCCCAAGTAACTCCATAAGCAAAGTTATTTCTTTAATGCTTGCAGTAGATCAAGCAGAAAAGAGATATTGTTTTAACATATAACAATTTTCTAGAACAAAATAAAATGTGTGGAGGAAGATTAAAAGGTAATTTGAAACTTTTGTATATAAAGGCAAGCTATTTTTATTTTATACAAATTCATAAAAACTGTCTGAATCTCAGTGTAAGCAGTGCATTTGCTGTAGAGTGAATTAGCCCATTTCTGGATTGCAGTGATTGTTCCAAGTTCATCAACACAGAAATATTGGGTGAGAAGTAGTAGTAATGGAAAGTGTAGAGTTTCTCTTACACGTTTCCCAAAGTAACATGAAGAATGTAAAATCAAACAGGACTATCATCAGCCATTCTCTACCACAAACAATCATTCAAAAGCTAGTACCATTTACAATCAATATTTCACACACAAAAAAAATGACTTTTAAAGAGAAACATGCATTGCAACACTGCAAAGTTAATACACTGTTCCAGGACATAGCCACGCACGTTGGGGTCTCACGTAAAGCGGGAAATATTTGGCTACGGTTTCAGCCTTCGGCCTTGATCCAGAAATCTAATCCATGTGTATAGACTGCTCAGCCTGGGACTTCCGAACCAGTTGGATACAATAGCATCAGACTTTTGCAGCCCTTAAGAGAAGATATGGAAGCAGGTGGTAGAATTTGAGGTGTGTGTGTTGTGGGGGGGGAGTTGACAAGAGAAGGAAGATGCCATGGGGAAGAGATAAGGTTTGAGAAGACTGCACAGCGGATGGGTTGAAATGTATGAATTAAGCATAAGGCCCCTGCAAGGGATTCTTTTACCTTCCCACTATACCATGAATTGGCGTCCCCTCTGGTTTCCCCAGTTCATATCCTCTGGAGTATGAAATCCCACCTCCAACTCCTTAAGCCCTGTAGTCCCCATTCTCCACCACCTAAGCAACTTCCGCTTTCTTTCTTTTTAAAGAAAAAAATCCTGTGCTGCTGGGAAGTGGCTGTACTAGACCAGGGCCTATTACTATCCTTACTGAAAGGGAAAAAAAAGCTGAGCAGAGGTGGACTTTCTGGCCCTGCAGTAACCAGTATGGCAGCAATAACTGCAGAAGAGAGATCCATCTCCCTTTAAATCTTTCTTACTCTTTCATCATCAGCAGTAGAAGAATGTAACTGCAATCAGAAAATGGAAACAACTTCTTCAGGTACTAGTAAAGCTTGCAGTCTCAGGGGACACTATAATTACCTCAGTAAAAGTATCAGCTATTTTCTAGTCCTATGAGCCTATGCTCCAGTCCTCACAGTCAAAATAAAATGAAAAACAATCATTACGCACAGTTTCTTATAGTAATCACAGTAAAAATTCAGTTCTACCCATCATCAAGAGGAGAAAGTCAAAACTTATCAATTTCCTCTTAGTGTCTGAGCAATTCTCCAGCTCTCACACATGCTCTGGGGAGCAGTGATTTGTAGTGTGTTGTTTACAGCGCTCCAACATTCTGACCCTCAGCTTGGATGTACTCTGCAGAACACAACTGTATGAACCTGTACACAACAAGTGATCTACAACTGTAAAGATTCTTCACCTTCACCTTATTAGTATCTTCAGTAACACTGTGATACTGTAATAGGAACAAATGAGACCAAGAAAGGGCCAATGGTTGCCCCAAGTGCTTCTCCCTTCCAATCAATTATAAGTGACCAGCCCATAAAATATAAAAATACAGCTTAACAATAAGACTGTGATAGAGCACTGTGCTTTCCATCAGTTTTAAAAGTGCTGCAATTACATATTACCAACCCTTGGCTATAATTTGGCTGAACCAAACATTTTGGTATCTGTCTCATCTGATCTATCTGAGACTCATAAAGCATGCCTGCGCCTAAGCTGTCTATCCAAGTTCCTGAATGAGCCAGTCTAACAGTATTTCAGACACATGAAACACAGGATATATTTCACGTTACACAAAACCAACCACTTATTCAAAAAGCAGAAGGGGAAAGGAGAGGTTTTTTACAGAGTAGTGTAGAGAACAGCTAGGGATTTGCCCAGAAACTAGGGATCTCAGTGCTTCTTTAGCCTAAAGAAGCTCGAATTGTAGATTCAATCTTCTAAGAGAGTGCTTAGATTCTTAGGCTACACTTCTTAAGCTGAAACAGATTACTGTGTCCCTCTCCTTTTTTAATCTAAAATACTGTGTAAAAAGTATCATGGAATTTTGGAGCCAAAGACAGAAAAAGAGAGGGAGCCAAACTAGCCAAGAGATGTGATCACCTCTGCAAGAAAGCAAGTTCAGCTAACCCAAGTTAGGCTGGAAACTATGGATAGGTAAGGCTGGGAGTAAGGGGTTATCTCAGAGGAAGATGTCTGTAGGCATTTGTTTTAGCACAGTCTAAGGCACTAAACTGACCTATGGAAGTTCATTTCTTCTAATATTTTGGAAGTTAAATGTAATCAAATCAAATTAACCCTCTGTTTGCTACTCAACAGATGATATTGCCTCTGAACTTTGTCCCAAATAATGTTTTAAAAATGTATATATACTTGTGATTTGTTTGGTTGATGCACTTTCAGTGGTCTGGATATTTACTTTCTCATGGTTCCATACAAATGTCATTGTGAGGAACTGGCAAGAAAACAGTAATAGGATAATCTGTCTAAGAAAGCCAGACATTTCTTAGTTCAGCTTCAGTGAAGAAATAACTTGCCACACCAGCAGCTGAAGCACACTATGTCAACAAGATGGAATGCAACTTATTTCATGCTGCAATGTGCATTAGAACAGAAATCAGGGCATGATTACTGCTTGATGTGTGGGGTTCGTTCAGGCATAATAGCAGCACTTTGAGAGTGTGCAATGATGGAAAACATCTGGCCCATTTGGGCCTTCACTTACATAGACAACCTGCATATGTCCACTGACAATAAAGCAGCTGGTCACTCCTTTCATAAACAACAGCTAAATATCTGCTGATCTTCATTTAGGAAACGTTCTGTAAAGAGAACCTATTCCAAGAAATTTCACTGGCCTCTTTTGAATCTAGCAGATCACAAAACTAGCACTTTGTTGGACATAAGATGTGGGATGGTGGTGCCTTGGGCCACCAAACCAGAGGGAACGGGGTATTCTGCAACAAACGAAAGAGCAGTCTTTGCGCAGGTTTTGAATAATCTAAAAGACAACCAGCATGAAATTTGGGTTTTGGTTTGCGGTTTTTTTTGACTGATGCAGGAAGTAACAGTTCCATGAAGAGGAAAGGGAAAAAAGAAAAAGAAGAAGAAGAAGGAGAAGTAATAAAGTCTGTAGAAAAGAAGTAATTTTGAAAGAAAGAAAGTCTCCAAGTCCTAGGCCTAGACAGAAAAGAGGATCTAGTAGCCAGGCCACTGTTCTCTTTTTTTTTTCTTTTATATTATATTTTATCATCTTTTCCAGAGCGTCCCTTTCTCTTCTTAAATGATAAAACAAAATATTTGGCAAAACAACGTATGCAACATAACAGATATTCTGCTACAGCATTCAGCAGCTTTATGAGAATGAGACAAGATCACTGACACTTTATAGCTGTGTGGGTTTTTTTTGCAGCACAGGTTTCAACAACATTTACTACTTATAATTTTAAATTATTTCTTGAAAAAGAGAACTAATCAAGCTTTGGTAATTTGCCTGTGATGGCAATTACTCTGTTACAATGTTTCCCTATTATTTATGCTTTAGCACATGAGTGTACACATATTTTGAATACTATGTGTGATCTGGCTTATGATTTTTAGAAAACATAAAATAGACATAAACATGAATCGTAGTACTGTCACAGCTGGGGATTCTTGTACTGAAGTACTTCCATCAGATGGAGCTAAAGAGGAGGAGTGTTTAGCAAAGTACAGTACACATTTGAAACAAAGCAGATGTGTTTTCAGTCAGCAATGTTGTAACTTAATGTAATTTTTGGCATGACATCTGAGGTGCCAGCATGCTGTGTTCTGCTTCACAGCCACCCCTGCACCACTGGAGACACCAAAAGGGATTCTGAGAGAATTTTTATCCTCTATTTTGATGTTTTCTTCCTCCCCTTCTCATCATACCTTTTCTCTCTCATTTTCAAAGGAAGGGCTCTAACCACAGTGGCAGAAGATAAACAAACTCTTCCTTACACTAACCATCACACCGTAAAAGTGAAGAAGCACTAAGTAGGATTTTACAGCAAGGAACTATAAAAATATGAAAAGAAAGCAGGATCACTCTACCTCACTTGTATAATTGCAAAAGTGGCGACAATAGTAAGAAGACATTTTCAGGATATACATCCTATAAAAGTCCTTTCTAGAATTCCTACTAGCTGCTAATGGCCTTACCTACGACATCGGTGATTACATACAGTAAAAAAATAAAGGCCCATAAAGTAGATATATCTAATAGTGCTGCTAAATAAACACAGTAGTTCTGAAATAGATGTCAAAATCCTTTGATAAAGCTGCAGTCCTGGTTAAAAATCACCTATTCTCAAGCCAAGGGAAGACACTAATTAAAGGTCAAGGTAGAAAGTTTAGGCAGATGTTTTTTACAAGTAGATTATAACAGATGATTTTTCCTCAAAAAATTCCCTTGAAGGAAATCAGAAACTAGATGTGTTCGGTAAAAATGAGATAAAAGGAAGCAAAATAGCATGTTGATTTGGAAGCTTTAACAGCTGTATCACTTCCATGTACATCACTTCAATGCTGAAGTGAAAATCGTAATGATCACATTTCTTCAGAGAATTTGTACTTCTCTATCAGAACTCAGAAATATGCACTCAGACGCCAGAAGGTGCTTTGGGCTGCTGCATGAACAAAATCTCTCACTGTGCGTTATCTCACTGGTGCTGCCAGACTCAAAACCTGCATTTACAGGAAAATGAATGTGTAATGAATAGACAAGACAGTAAGAATTGCCATTTCTTACATAAGGGGGAAAATGACGGGAATGTTTTGTCACAAATTACATCAAGAATTATGCTTTATGACTTGTACTAGCCATCTGTTCTATGGTTCTATGATTCTTCATGTCACTGTGTTCATTTTTCTTGAACATTTGAATGAAATCCATTTTGGGACGATAAATTTTGGGTTATTAACATAGGTATGTATTACAAAAAAAACCACCACATTTTTTGTCAAGAAAAAAATCATTTAGGATCACAGCAAAAATAGCTTTTAGATGCTACTCAGTTCACTGGGGAACAGGAAAATTCATTCAGCTTATGTGATCAGACAATCATAACACTACTTGCTAAAGAAAACTTGGTGAACCTGTCAGTGGTTTACGGGCTGGTTTGGCCTGGTTCCATGACGAAGGAGGCGAGGGGACCCACGGGCCCATGCCCCGGGAAAGGGAAAGGGGAAAGGGAAAAGGGAAAAGGGAAAAGGGAGATGGGCCTGAAAACAAAACAGTGGCAATGATCTGAGGAGGAAAGCTAATTTACTGAAAAAGATATCGGAATGCAAAATAACACAATATAACACAATATAATTGGAATTGAGGCTAATAAAATGAGAGAGAGTGTCTGAAAACTGAAGGCCTTCCACTAACGCTGAAGGCGAGATGGCTAGGGAGCACACTGCTGCGATGATCCAAAAGGGAAAAGAGAGCAATCCTGTGACTTGCCAACAGTTTTATCTTTCCCTCTGAGTGGAAAACGGAAAAATGCAAAGCAACGCAAAGTCCTCTGGGGAACGTAGTTCTTCTCTTCTGAGGGAAGTATACCTGGAACTATCGACGATCCACAGAACTGGAGCATTAACTCTTTAACTCCCAGTGCCTTACATGATGTTATGATGTGGAATACCGATAGCAAAAATCATAAGACCATGACATGTTATTAATAGGATTAGTGTTATTACTTTGTAGTATGTTAATAGTTTGCTAATAAACAAAAAAGGGGGAATTGTGGGAATGCAAGAGAGAATATTCAGAGCAGAAGCTGTGGAGCAAGATAAACAGCATGAGATAGAAAGACTGAGAACCAAGGACACTCCCGAAGAAAAGAAAAACAAAGTCAAGTAAGCTGTGTGATGGCCGCGTGATGATGTCCCTGATTGGAGGAAGAGCGCGTGGCTTGGAACGACTCATGACCCTGATTGGATAAGCGCCTGCATGCACGGTTAAGGAGTGTTTGTGGAATGTTTTGTTGACATGTAAAGGCGGGTGGGAAAATTACAAGAGAAAACTTGTGAATGTAGATAAGGGAT
Organism: Aquila spilogaster; assembly: GCA_024606505.1. NCBI lineage: Eukaryota > Metazoa > Chordata > Aves > Accipitriformes > Accipitridae > Aquila > Aquila spilogaster. The sequence goes on from JANHGO010004807.1 coordinate 20,233, forward strand.
GTTAGAACCTGTAATAAATGATTTGGATTGTCCATATCTGAGTCCGTGCCTCAGATGTTGCAAATGACGCCCACTGTGTGGTGCAAATCAAGCTGAGGCTGAGCGAGCCCAGTCTGGCAGCGCCACCTGACTGAACTACGGAGAGGTTGTTTCGCGCACGCCAGCACCGTTCTGCAGGACAGAAGGTGAGCAGTCGGGAACTATGGGGAGTTCACTAACGAAGGAGCAACAAGTAAATCTCAAAGTATTACAGATAATTTTGAAGGTTCAGAATTGACCTGTATCTACCTTAGCATTAGCTACTTTTCTTAAATGGATAAGTAAAAATGTCCCAGAGTTTCCGAAAGCTGGGTTTTCTTTTGATGGGGAGCTTTGGGATAAAATTGGCACAAAACTCTGGGAGGCTTCTACTACTAAAGACAAAATGGCTGCTAAACTTTTACCCGTTTGGCGCCAAATTTCAGAAGCGCTCAAACAAATTCAACAAGGGACGTTAGAACCTGTAATAAATGATTTGAATCGTCCATATCTGAGTCCATGCCTCAGACGCTGCAGGTTGAGATTAAAACTGTTTACTATAAATCCACGATGCAATTACTCACCACTCACAGACCAACACCCAGCTAACAACACAAGTGTTTGCCAACCAATGCCCTGCTAGTAATGCTATGTCTCACTGTCTGCCAACCAATGCCTAGCCAGTTGTCCTCCTCGGCCCATAAAGGCAGTGGCTCTTCCATGCCGAATGGTCTGGCCTGGGTGGGCTTCCATCACTTAGCAACAACCATAACGTTAGTATGCTATTAACGTTGCCTCAGTTGAAACGAGGACACATACATTACATAGACACATCTCTGCACCAAAAGGAAGATTAAAAAAAACCCCTAACTTTGCTTAAGAGGAAGTAACTCACCCATGCACATTGCTGAAGCCTTTAGAGACCCCTGAACAAACCAACACTTAAAAATCTGATTGCTCCTTTACGAATGAAACAACAAACTTAGAATCCTAACTTTCAGCGTGATTAGGTTTATGCACATGCAGATAATTTCTTGAAATATTTGTGCAGTTCTTAGAAATCCACCTTCCATCAGGATCCAACCTCTATTCTCCATACTTTGTGCAAAATGTGCAGTAAGTTTATTTGTTCCATAATCTGTAAATTAGTTTTTACACTATCAGCTATTGTCACCAAGCATAAGAACTGGTGATCAGATCCTCCACATCACTTAAAAGAAGTCTTCCCACCACAGTAAACATGGCAGAAACAGAAAAATAGCTCGTATCCTGCCTAGATGCAAGTTTAACAAGCAGAAGCCTACAAAACAGAACTTGCCCAAACTGAGGGTCTCTTTGTGTTGGGTTGACCTTGGCTGGCAGCTGAGCCCCACACAACTGCTTGTTCTCTCCCCTCTCAGCAGGATGGGAGGAGAGAATAGGAAGAGCAGAAGTAAAAAGACAAACAAAACACTTGTGGGTTGAGATAAAAACTAGTTTAATAAGCAAAGTAAAGAGGAAGAAGAAAGAAAGAAAGTGATGCAGTCAGTGGCTCACCACCTCCCACAAATAAGACCAATGCCCACACAGATCTCGAGCAATGACTCCCTAATAAATAGCCCCATTCCCTCCTTTTCTTTGCTGAGCATGAAACCATATGGTACAGAATATCATGAGAGTCAGCTGTCCTGGAGCTGTCCTCTCCCAGCTTCTGGCACAAGCACAACCTGCTTGCTGGGGACAGAGGGACAAGTGGGGAAGGCCTTGATGCTGTGTGGACAGTGTTCAGCAACAGCTCAAACACTGTGTATTATTGGCACTGTTTTCTGGTCACAAATTAAAAACAGAGTGCTGAACTGGCTGCTATGAAGAAAATTAACTCCAACCCAGACAGATCCAGTACACTCCTCTTAAAACAGAAAGAAAAGCCCAAATCTGATAAGTCCTTCTAAGGTAGAGAAAGCAGGTCAAATGCTGGCTAAGTAACAGGTGGAGGTTTAACTTATGTTGACTGACTAAGCAATATTAAAGCACCTTCCCCTGAGCTTATAAATATACTATATTATCTGACCCCAAATACAACAGCAATCCTTTTTTTTTCTTTTTCTTTTTTTTTCTTTTTCTTTTTTTTTCTTTTTTTTTTTTTTCATACTTATAGTTCTCACAATGTAAACACAATGTAAAGCATTATTTCAAACTGAGAAGCAGTGCAGCTCCTTGTGCCCTGCCAGACAGGATAGTATGAGAAGCTGAGAAAACTGAAACGTCCTTGGCTCTGTGCAGCACTGCTCAGCAACAACTAAAATATCGGTGTGTTATCAATATTGTTTTTTCTCCTAAAGCCAAAACATAGCATCATACCAGATTAGGTTTTAAAAAAATGTGGCACATAATAAACTATGATATTTTTCCTTTCCTTACTAAATGTTTTGACAAAACAGTCTGAAAATGTTGTCTATGCAGAGGAAATTGACCCAGACCATTAATGAAGACTAGCTCGCTGTTACTCCAATAATGGAACACAAGTGAAAACATACTGTATGAATTTTTTACTTGGAGCAAATGACTAATTAATATACTGTTTGCAACACTTCAGCTGGTCAATTTAGTCTTGCAAAGAAGGCCCTTTACACATAGCTTAACAGATAAATACAGCAGTGCCTGAACTACTTTAGTATATTAAAAAAAAAAAGCTGAATATCACTTTCTTTAATGCAAAATGTTAATTTTCAGTTCCATTAATACTTACTCCATGATTAACCAGGAATACTTTTTCAAGTATACATCATGCAAAATTTTGCAAGAAAAACAGCTTGCTGTAGGAGAAGAAGAGTTACAGCTTTCCTTTTTAAGAGAACTTAAAAACGTGAGAAGTATCACTAGAAAGGCTCTGACAAAGTTTTTGCCTGGCTTTCCTATAATGGACAGCTTGAGATGAAAGGAATTACACTACACTTGAAGTTACTCATGAATAAATCATATAGATTACAAATTAGCTATACTAGAGGATCAAGGATAGCAATACTGCCTGCATCCAGAAAAATGAAAAATAAACACCAGTTCAAGACATAAATTGCCTTATATGAGGGCTGCTCCAAAAGTAATGCCTGCCATTTTATTTTGTTGGTCCATGATGTCAGAGGTGGATGTCAGTATGACAGTAGAGATCAAACCTTCTCGCCAATAATTCATTACATTTTGTTACCAAGCGACAGATAGCTGCAGAGGGGCAGTCTGATGTGGAAGTGCATATGAAGCAAAGGTGTGCCACTGAATTCCTCCATGTGGAAAAAATTGCACCCACTGACATTCATTGACACTTGCTGAACATTTATGGAGACCAAACAGTGGACGTGAGCACAGTGAGGCAGTGGATGGTGCGTTTCAGCAGTGTCAGCAGTGAAAGTGGGTCACCTCTGCTGGTGCTGATTTTTATGAGCACAGCATGCATGCTCTTGTTCATCACTGGTAGAAGTGCATAGCTGATGGTGGTGACTATGTTGAAGAATAATGTTTCGTAGCTGAGAATTTACTCTATCAAACATAGTTACTGTGCTCATCGTACCTGTTGTAGTTTCCATGAAATAAATAGGAGGCATTACTTTCAGAGTAACCTACGTATATAAAACTGATGTTAAGAAGTGCTAACATACCACAGAAACTTTGCTTCATACGCAGTTCCATGTCAGATGCCATTCTGTCAGACTGCCCCTCTTCTGCCATCTGTCACATAGCAACAAAATGTAATGGAATACTGATGTGAAGGTTCCTACTGCCATACCACCATTCTTCATGAAGACTTCATACAAATGACCTGAGCAAATTCTCTGTCTGAGAACTGGCTTCTCTGTGACTGAGCAATTTAATTTATGTTAGCTAAACAAGATGTCAGAGACTATCCTACCCCACTATCCTACCCCAGCATGGCCACTAAAAGTGTGTTGGTGATGGCAGCAATACTAGCAA